>MU227959.1:1494811-1512561 GCA_018584345.1 Thuja plicata | reverse complement strand
AAATCCTCTAACAAGGTCACACCTAACAGTGTGTTTGTAACCTTTAACAGGGTTGGCTCTTCACCGAGCTCACTTCAGAAGAGTGAAAATTTTGGGTTACCGGTCCCAAGTGTTTTTTCCCTTAACAGAGTTTCCACGTTAAAAATCTGTGTCAATGTGTTTATGAGTCATTACTTTAGTGTTTTTCTTTACACATAACTAATCTGGATTGATCTGTATACACTAAGCAATTTACTATTTTTTGGTAAATGAAAGACTGCTATTCTGTAAACATTAAGAATAAGGTTTAAACAGTAAACTCCGAGCACTAGTTATTTGATATGATTATTTGAAGGCATACATCTTGTAGGACTGAAGATAACTAGAGGCTTAAGATAACTAGGGTTGATTTATTGGAATATTTTTGAGGCCACTGATTCACCCCCCCCCAGTTATTTCTAACAGGTTTTGACCCTTCAACTGATCTCAACAGGATGGCTCCGGTATGGGTCCGCCTCCTGGGGCTACCTCTTGAATTTTGGGATGAATAGGTCTTCAAATGGATCGGTAACTCCTTTGGGCACTACATCTTGGCGGATCTGGTAACCCTTTCCGAATCCCGTTTGGTTTTTGCTCGTTTTTGTGTAAATGTATCCATCAATAAGACTCTCCCCAACTTTGTGGTTTTAAAGTCTAAGATGGGTAAATGGACCCAAGCCATAGTCTATGAGAATGCTACCCTTTCTGCGAGACCTGCAACTCTAAAGGTCATACTAGGAAGGACTGCAAGGCTCCTAGAAGGCCTGAACTCAAGTTAAAGCAAACTGCTTTAGATACCCCGACACCAGGTGATCTGAGCACCCACACCCCCCGAATGACTCGGGATGCTGATAATCTGAAGGCTACCCCGACTATGGAGGCTCCCCCCAGACGCTCCTTGGTGCGCCTGAGTTAAAAACCCCTGGCCCCCCACCCATGAGGGTTGTTGACCTCACTGGTCTGGAGGATGGAGAAATACCCATGAGTAATGGGTAGGAGACTAACAAGGAGAATTCTACCAACAGCGAGACAGAGACTGAACAGTGTACTAGCCCTGGCCCAGTACTATTCCAGACAAAACTCAATGTCTTTGAGCCTGCAGGGAACTCAACTATGGGGCTCGTGGTTCTTCCTGTGATGGAAGTAGTTCTTAACCCCATTGACACAGGATCTCCGAGGATAACCTGTAGTACTCCACATGTGTCCAAAGACACCCCGAAGAGCGAGCAAATGGATTGGCAAACCCAACAGAGGAAAACAAGAATAAGAAAAATTAATGTGGGGGTAGACACTAAGCTAGGACGGCCTACAGACAGGGTCAGAAGACAGAGGAGTACAACAAAGGATATTGCTGCAAGAAGGCAGCAAACCCTGGACCTCAATCAAAAGGGTAAGAAATGATTGTGCTCACCTGGAACATAAGGGGTCTAAATAACCCCCAGAAACAACTAGCTGTCAAACAGTATATCTGTGACTATAAAGTAGACATTCTTTTAATCTAGGAAGTTAAAAATGTCTTATGACAATTATGATGCGCTGGTGGGGCGGCTTTGGCTTGGGGCTAATTTTTTTCTACTCTGAGGCTCATGGGGCTTCGGGTGGAATTGCCACCCTCTGGAACCCGTCCATGGTTCGGGGAGATGCGCAGAGCTTTTCTCATCATCACCTGTCAGTGTCCTTCACCTCTTCATCGGCTGGTTGCTACTGCTACAACATCTATGCTTCCAATACCCGCCAGGGGAGAAGGGAGGTGTGGGAAGAACTAAAGAAGTCTAAATAACCCATCTAGCTGGGGATTTTAACTCTCCTTTGTTCCCATCTGAAAAGTGCGGGGGTAATATGGATTATACTGACATCATGGGGGACTTGGCTAGCTTTGTCTGCGTTAATGGTCTTTATGATGTTGAGCTAAGGGCTAACCCCTTCACCTGGACCAACAACAAAAAAGGGAAACACCTCATCCAGGTTCGCCTTCACCATGTCTTTCTATCCTCGTCCTAGGATTTGGGGTCGGCCTCCTCGTTGGTTGTGCTTCCTAGGACCACCTTGGATCATAACCCCCTCCTACTTAAATGGATGGATGTGAGATACCCCTACACTGCACCTTTCAGGTATGAAATTATGTGGGCCTCCCACCCCAGCTTCCGCGAAAGGATTTGGCAATGGTGGTCTACCCCGATCAAAGGCACGACCATGTTTAGGGTTGCTTCCAAGCTGGAGCTCATCAGAGGTGTTGTTAAAAGTTGGAAAAAAACCACCTTTGGAGACATTTTCCAAACTAAGAAGGCTCTATTTGAGAAAATTGAAGTTCTCCAAGGGAAAATGGCGGATGGTAACTTGTCGGCTGACCTGCATATTGAAGAAGAGAACACTAGGAAATGCTGGAAGGATACTCTATCCAATGAAGAAGTTTTCTGGAAACAGAGGTATAGGGTCTTATGGCTAAAAGAGGGAGACTGCAAAATGACCTTTTTCCATCAATTGCCTGCAAGCACAAGAAACAAAACTCTATCGTCACCCTGACAAATTCTGGGGGAGTGGAAGTCTCTGACCCAATTCAGCTTGGCGATTTAGCCACTGACTATTTCATCCGATACTTCACTGATATGAATTTTGGGAACTCTGAAAGCCTTCAAAATCAACTCATTTCCCAACTACCAATGGCTATCAAGAGCGCTGATAATAATATCCTCCTCTCCAGGGTTATTGATGAGGAGGTTCGTAAGGCGGTGTTCTCCATGGGACCCTATAAGGCCCCTGGCCCGGATGGTTTCCCCCGACCTTCCAAGAATTTTGGGATATTGTTGACTCTGATGTAACTAGAGCAGCTCGGGACTTCATCAGGAGTAAGAAAATCCTAAAGCAACTTAATGACACCTATATTGTTTTGGACCCCAAATGTGCAGAGCCCAGAGTTATGGAGGACTTTAGGCCTATAAGCCTCTGCAATACACTTTATAAAGTCTTCTCCAAAATCATGGTCAATCGTATCAAACCTATGCTTGACAGAATAATCAGCCCCAACTAGAAGGGATTTGCTCTTGGAAGGCAAATTATGGACGCAACCATTACTACCCATGAAATACTGCACTCTATTGACCGCAGTAAAGCTGTTGGGATGGCCCTCAAACTAGATGTTTCAAAAGCCTACGACAAAGTCAATTGGACATTCCTCTACAAGGTTCTAGTTGCTTTTGGTTTTTCTGAAGAGTTTATTGTGCTTATCAAGGCTTGTTTGGAAACGGTGAGATTCTCAGTGTTGTTCAATGGCAAACCAGGTGCAAAATTTACACCAGGTAAGGGACTACGCCAAGGGGACCCCCTTTCTCCCTACCTCTTTAGACTTCTTGCTAAGGTCCTGGGACGTAACATGATGCAGATGACCCAATCCAAAGAAATGGAGGGGATTAAACCGGCTACTACCCTCCCGCCAGCGATCCTGCAACAATTTGTGGATGACACCTTTTTTGGAGCCTCTTCGGTTAGGGAAGCTCGTATGTGGAAGCGGTTGCTTGACAATTATGCTACTGCTTCGGGTCAGCACATCAACTTTCGTAAAAGCATAATGTTCTTCTTTAACACTGATAACTTGGTTCAGGGCAAAATCTTGAAGATTATGGGCTGCCAGGCTAATATGCTTCCTGCCACTTACCCCGACCTCCCATTGACTGTCAAAGATGTAAAGAACGAACTATGGAACACCATTCTTGAGCGAACCCAAAGAAAGCTGGCGGGTTGGAAAGGTAAGCTCCTCAGCAGCGCTGGTAAGCTCCAACTCCTTGCTGCTTCCCTCCAAGGCATTCTTATGTATTTCCTTTCTATTTTTAAAATCTCTGGTTTCATGGTTTGAGAAGCTGGAAAAAATTCAACGCACCTTCCTTTGGTCTGGGTCTGAGGAAAAGAAGCGTCTCCCCCTGGTTAGCTAGGACAAGGTTTGTCTTCCTAAATCCCTTGGTGGCTTGGGTCTAAGAAATTTTTTTAACCTTAATAGGGCTCTGCTGTCCAAGGTGGCCTGGACCATGGTTCTTGGATCTACTGATTGGTGCAAAATTATGGAGGCAAAATACTTGGATGGTGGTCGCTTTTGTAAACTCTTCATGGTTCATGGCCACCCTGGGGGATCCAAAATTTGGAATAACATTCTCAAATGTAGAGGTATTATGGAAAAGGGGGCCACTTGGCTGTTGGGCAATGGCAGGGAGATTCGGTTCTGGGATGATCCTTGGTTGCTTGACATCATTCTTGGGACCTCTAGATTCTCTCAACTAAGAAACATCTTGACAATTGGAGTTGGTTCCCTGGTCTCCAACTTTATTACCATTGGTAAATGGATCAACCTCCCACACCTGCAGGACAGACCTGACCTTGCCAACCTGGCGACCAAACTCAGTGAAATGTTGCACACGGTCTGCATTCCTCTTGTGGATTGACCAGATAGACTGTTATAGAGACACTCAAAACGGGGGTTTTTCTGTTAAATCGGCTTATGGTCTGTTGATTAATGAAACTGCTGACACTTCATGTTGGAAGAAAGTTTGGTAGCCCCAATTAATCCCTAAGGTGAATTTCTTTTGGTGGAAGGTGCTACATGGGAAAATCCTTACCCTTGACAATCTGGTTAAAAGGGGATTTAGTCTTGCTAACATATGTTGTCTATGTATTTGGAAGGAGTGCAATAACAGGATTTTCAGGGATACCGAACTCCCTAAAATGGAGGTCTTCCATCTAGGACTCAAACTGTTACAGGAGAATTTGTTGATGGCCCACTAGAAGAGCCCAGGTCTTCCCCCCTCTAATTCTGATTGGAAAATTGCTGAAAATTGGGGAATTGGCAAGGGGTTTTCCAGATATGACAACACCAAACTCATAGCTAGAAAGGCCATTGTTTGGTCTCCATCCCAGCCTTCATGACACAAACTTAATTTTGATGGTTCTGTCTGTGGAGGGCTATAGGCGGGTGGAGGTATCATTCATGATCAATGAGGGAGAATGGTGGCTGCTTATGCTGGTCCCCTCCACAACCATACTGTTAACCAGACCGAGGGTATGACTCTCCTATGGGGCCTGAATTTTGCTCTTAGCCTAGGCTGTACGAGCATTGAAATTGAAGGGGACTCCAAAATTATAATTGAGGTTGTTCTTGGAAAATCCTTGGCTGGATGGAAAGTTGACCCCATTCTATCTGATATAAAAGGTATGATGGGACGACTCCATAAGGCCAACATCAAGCACAGTTACAGGGAAGGTAACTCAATTGCAGACTCAATGGTTGTTGTTGGTCTGCAATTGGATGGGTTACGGTGCTGGAGGGCTGCCAATCAGCTTTCCAAGGATACTCAGGACCTGCTTAGGCGAGAAATGAGAGATGCCAACATCCAACTCCATGATGTTTAAAATCCGGCTCTTGGTTTGGGCACCAAAGGATGGGCCCAAGGGCTCATTTATTCTCACCACTTGCGCTAGTTTCGATTTGAAACGCTACGTGGTTTCCAAAGGAGGACTCTTCATTTCTAACAGGAGGTTGACGTGGCCGGGATCCGTCACTGTACCTTTATTGTGTCATCATTATATTGAATGGCTTCTGAAGCAAGTGCGAATTACGGAGGATCACAAAAGATTTAGGGCAGATTTAATTGATGGGGTTTACATTTTACAGCGTCGTTCCCATGTGTTAACCCCGATGGCGTCTCTGGCGGAGATTTACGAGGCAAAAGGCAATTACTACCATAATTATGGCTCGCGAAATGACAAGATTTTTAGGCTAAGCTGCGATTTTCATTCTGCCATTTCACGCAACTGCCCTGCTTTCTACCTATGCTCTGGGTTTTGTGGCTTCGTGGGTAACTGCAACTGCTGGTCTACGCACAACTCTCGCTCGACCAATTTTTGGGTGTGGGTTGTTTTCTGGATCTTTGCTAAAATGGGTGGTGACCGACATAGGATCGAACCAGACAAAATTGAGGAAGAATTTTCCTCTCTGACCCTATGGTAATGTACTTTTGCAAAGAGGGAGGGATTCAGCCCTTCATGAAGAACTTGACGGGCCATGACGAAATGATATCACGACAGTTTGGGAAGACTTAGAATGAAAAAAAGGTCACCATTAACGGGATCACTTTGGAGATTAACAAAGAGGTCACAGGTAAAGCTACGGAGATGCCTACGAGTTGAAAATGGAAAAAAAACTACAAAAACGGACTTTGTTCAGTTTTTTGCAAATGAAGACAAGCCGGTGTCCAAAAATGGAGGATACAACACTGCGGACCTGCCTGAATTCTGGCCGAAAATGTGCAAGTTGGTCATGAAATACTTCATACTGGAGGGCCGATACGGTACTTTCTATAACTACCACCTCCCATTCTTAAACCATCTTAGGCACAAACTGTTGATTTCTTTGTCGTTTTATCTCTTACACTCTTTGGAGTCTAATGTTGCTGATGTGAATGAGTCCATGTCGTTGGGGAAAAAACCTGTTTACCTTCACCAGGGGCTAATTTTCAGAATTTATAACTTCCACTGTGCCCTCTGCCCTCCTCCTGTTGTGGACATCACCCATGCTGCCTAACAACCTTTGTCGCCTTCGGTCTCCCTCAATCAGGGTTTTCCCACGCCCTCAGGTTCTATAGGATGTTTCACCCCTGCTGCTAGCCACAAATCCTCTAAAACCCACCCTACTCCTGGCTCTTGGACTGGATCCAAACACGACCTAACACCTGAAGACTCCTCCCAGCGACCCTCAAAAAGTGTAAAAAGATCTACATTAACCTTGAATGCCCTTAGGATCCCAACCGACAACCCACCACTACTCGCCGCTCCTCCCGTCTGGCTAAAGAGAAGGGTAAAAGAGCAATGAAAGAGTTATTCGACCAGGAGAATGCCTCGGTGGGATCTCCCAGTTGGGAAGAGGATAAGAATTGTTCTGATCAAGAGGAGGGAAAATATTACACTCATACTACCTTAGCTGAAGAGGGTAAGGAAGACAATGCCCCCACTAAAGCCACTATGGTTGAGAGCCCCAAAACTGTTACGGGTGGCGGCTTGGTGGGAAGAATCAAATACCAGATTTGCTAATTTGGAAAATACAGTGGCCAAACTTAGTGGGGACCTGGCCAATACTAATAGGAGATTCGCTGATGTCAGCATATTTGCCCTTAAGGTTATGCATGCTTCTTCCACTACCCTCTGTCTGCTGAATGAGAAGGCCTCTGTCGGGAAGGAGTCTGTTGAAGGTAATCGTTAGCTCTTCAAGTTTCTGATTGAAGAGTGGGCTGAACTGTTGCTTTCCACGCGCTTATGGGATGGCAAATAACTCTGCTGCTGGACTGGGGTGGTGATGTGAACTGTGGCACTGCTGACTTCAAGCCCTATGTTTGGGCTAGTTTTTTTAATTTCAGTTTTAAGTTTACAACTTTAATTTTGGTTAATAGCCCTGCATGACATTGTTTATATTTTTTGCTGATTAAACTTGATACTATCCGCTTGTGGGGTTCTGATACTTTACGTTCGTGCTGGTATAGTTTTATCATTTTTGTTTTTGATAGAGGTAGATAGTTAATTTGCTATTCTGCTCCTTTCTAGGTTGAATTAATATGTTGTTAATTCTTCTCTAGCTAGCTTTTGTTGTACCTCGGGCCAGCACCCTCTTGCTGCTGCTTAATTTAAAAACATAGGCTTCTAAAACAATTGTTTTTTATAATTTAAACACACTAACAAATGTTTGTAAACTGGTGCGACTTTATTGCTCGTAGTTTTTTTTTAATCTTAAATCTGCATGAATTTAAACCTACTAAGTAATCTAGAGGTGCAGGAAGCTTTCTTTCTAGTTATGAACAATAATTGTAAAAAACAACCTATATATTTCTCTTGTTTATGTTCTACTATTAGCCTATCTACAACAAACTTCTATTTAGAATATTTTGATAGACTACTGCTAACCTACCTGCAAGATACTACCATTTAGAAATAATTTTGATCAACAAAGACTATTGGAGCTTTTTTCTTATGGATAATGATGTTTTTAAAGAAATTTCAAACATTTCAATGTTTTCATTTGATTTATCATTTTATTATTTTAATTTTTTTTAGGGTGCAGGAAATTGGTATAGCATTTTGTGACTGGCGACTCTGACCTGCCACATTCAGTCAGCCCCAACCTTTTAATTTATTATTTTATAAAAAAAAAAAAAGAATTAATGATTATTTTATAGAGATAAGTAATGTTCATATGTAATAATTATTTAGCTAATTTTTTAAAAATATTAAAAGAAAGAAAATGTTTAACTGCATTTCAAAGACATTTAAATTTATCTAAAATTTAAAAAGTAGTGGTTCTTAATATTTTTACAATATTGTGTTTTATCTTATAACATAATTTTTGTCTTCTTATGAGATCTTTTACTTCACAAAGATCTTATAGGAGCTCCAAGGGATCTTTCCTTTAGTTGTGTAGAGTAAATTGGTATCTTTTTTAACTTTATTTGTAATGAATAAATTGTATATCATTTCTTTTAATTAAAAAGATATTAAATACACCATTCACAAAAATAGGTGAATGGTAAAAAGGCGGGCTCACAAAATCTAACCAATACTAAGTCTAGAAAAAAGAATATAAAATGACAAATCTTAATCGTAAATCAAAGGAAAAAAAAATTGTCAAGTAGTGATAGCAATGTTAGTAGGATAGGGATCATGATCATTACATTTACGCCTATGGCAATGGGGATAGAATTCTGAATCATCACCAATGGGCTCCTAGGAGCACTCTCTCCTCATCTTGGTCTTCAATAATTTGTTGAGCACAAATAAGGGAAATAGCTAGCTCCAAGTGAGAACTTTTATAATTTGACTAGCTAAGACTAGCATGAACAAACTTTTATAATTTGACTAGCTAAGAGTAGCATGCCCATAAGTTGCTTGGCAAATGGTGGCCAACAAGGTTGAGACTGTCAATTAAAACTATTATCCTTAGAGCCTTGTAGATAAAGCCTTAAGACTAAGATCCTCAATCTTATTTGGCGAGTTGCCCATACCCATGTTTCCACCCACAACGTGGTGAAAAGGAAAGGTAAACCTACAATAGTGAGTCCTAAACTTGGGACATCAGATTTTTCTATTTGGATGAGGAAGAAAAGTAAGAAATGCCTTATTTATTCAAATGAACATTACCTTCATTTGAGGGTGATTCAAAAAATACCTTCAAATGAACATAAACATTCATTTGAATGTGTAAGATATAAAAAGTACCTTCAAATGAAATAGCTCCTGTAAATAACAAGGGGGAATCCCATCCGCGAGAGCTACTTATGGCCTTAGCCATAAGTAGCTCTAGGCTATAAGTCTTGAAGCAAACCTTAAACTTTTTCTGTTATAAACACTTATTAATTATCTTTGTTCAACTAACTATCAATAAAAGATAATGTAATAAACAAAAAAATGCATGAACACTGGATTTTTATGTAGAAAACCCAATCAAGGAAAAATCATAGTGAGAATCATACTACGGGATGAATTAGTCTTGAAGCAAACCTTAAACTTTATCTATTACAAACACTTGTTAATTATCTTTATCCAACTAATCATTAATGAAAAATAATGCAATGAACACAAAACACTAAAAGTTTACGTGGAAAACCCAATGTGAAAATAACCATGGTGAGAATCACTTGCTATATGAATATTTTGAATACAATTTTTGAAGCTCAATACTCTTAATTTGGACTTGCAAGCCAAGGTACACAAACATAGGGCAAGATACAAGGTAATTGAAAAACTAAGATGCATGATCGTAGGGCAAGAAACAAGATGACTTATAGATTCAATGTACAACTCCATGGCAAGTATGTATAGATTCAATGAAAAAAGATCTCCTAGTCATGAAACATACCAGATTGTGTAAAAGGTAATAAGAGTCTTCGCTTCCTTGACATTTCTTATTGCAGGAATCTAGAACAGTTCCCTGAGTGGATTGGTGAGCTTAACTGCTTGGAACATCTGGATATACGCCAGGTCCGTGCGCAATCCATAGCGAAGGGAATACTGTGGTTCAATAGATCAATTATGTCTGCGGAGAATCTGGGAAAGTCAAAAACAAAGCTGAGAATATTGATCACGTCCCGAGAGAAAAATCTTACATCAAAATTCAATATTACGTCCTCAGAGAAACATTTTTACGGGCTGATCAACAATTCAAAGGCGACTTTGACGAAAATGCTGTCATGAATGATGTTGCAGATGCATGTAGAGGCGTCCCCATACTCTTGTCGGTTTTCGGAAAGCACTTAAGAGATGATAAAAATCTAGCAAGTTACAAAGATGCTCTCAAGGCGTTTCGTGACGGAAATCCTGATGGTTTTGCAAAGGAGGAAAATCTCAGTAAACAGCTTTTCTTTGTTTATAGTAAGTTGATGGAGGAAGAGCAAGAGGCATTCCTTGATATTTGCAAATTTTTTTATGGTTGGGATTGGGAGCTTGTTTGTAAGATTCTAGATAATGCTACACTTAAGACTCTTCAGAGCAAAATGCAGATAAGTAAAAGTGACTCAGGTGTCGTGATTGGTTTTATAATTTTATAATTTTATTACTTTTGAGCCTTTTAATATTATGCTATTATGAACAGTGGGCACCCACTTCAAAAGCTCGCAGCGAAAGCAAAGCATCGTTTTAAACTTTCGTACTTTTTGGCATTCTTAAGTATCTTATCTTGAATATTCACACCATTTACACTGCAATTCTGGTGCCTTTTTGGTCTGTCATCTGTGCCAAACATAGTAATTTATGTGCTCTTTTCTGAGGCTCATTTATGGTTGGAAAGAATAATGCACAACTTAGGAAGCATAATACAAAACTTAGAAAGTAAATTCAGTTACAAAACAGAAAATTTACATTATAGCATCTATTTGATCAATACACTCTAGAATGAAAAGCAAAACAAAAAATCATGATACAAATCATCCAAGCATCAAGGTAGTGTGCACATTAGAAGTTTTGCATCTTGGTTTTACATGAGTAGTACTAACCCCTGACCACACTTCTACGCTGGTCTCCTTTTGGTTCTTGGGGATGTTATAGATGTTAAATAGAAATCAATCTGCGCTTTTTGATATGTGATATCCTCCCTCAGTTTACAAGCTGCCCAAAATTCTTTGAGAAACTCTTTGCAAGATTCATGTCCCTCTTTTCTAGTTTCCTCTTTTCCCACCTGCCATATGGCTGTTTGCTTATCAAACTTCAAAATATAAGCTTGGTGGCATTCTCCACACAATTTTGCACCAAGTGTATCAATTATATAACATGCTTTATCTTCAACCTTTAGAATGAAAAAATGGTCCTCCCAGCCCACAATATAAATTTTTGGTCCACGAACTTTATAACCAACATCAATAATTTGCTCCCAAATTTTTTCAAAATCATTCTCTATATACATAGGATTTTCTGGGAGCCTTTCAGGTTGAAAGTAACCAAAAGGTTGTTCTACAATAGATAACTGAGATATCTTTTCCTCCAACACAATGGGGAGTGTAAAGTATCCGTTTGGATACGTCTGGTTAATCTTTGGAATTTGACGAAGTTGCCTCCACTCTGATGATCCTTTTATTATCAAATTTTCAAGGTTGGATTTAGTTGGCATTGAATTTTTGTTCCTGTGTAACCACTCAGCAATAAAAACTGCACACACAGAACAACTTGCCCCTCCAGCTCCTTCTTTTGACTGATCAAATGAGGCAAAATAAGCTTCAGTAGACAGTTCCATCATTTTGTCTTCACTTTTGACATTTATTTTTGTCCACGTGCCTGATATAAAAGGATTTGTCCACGTGCTTGATATAAGAGATTTGTGCTCTTCAATTCTTTGCCTTTTCTTTGTAGAACTATAATCAGAGTCTTTATTGTTGTCCTCTTCATTTCTCTTCTCCTTTCTTGTAGGGCTATGATTATGATTAGAGTCCTTATCCTTGAACCTTGATGATGTCATTCCCTTCTTGGAAGCCTCCAACATCTCCTGAATGTTTTCCTTCAACTTTTCTAATTCATTTTGAGACTTCTTGAAAGAATTCTCCAAAGACTTCTCCACATCATTTACTCTGGTCAACATATTTTCCGACTTGTCCCTTTGCAACTTCCATTCCTTTTCCCTTTCCATTTCCCACTTGTCCCTTTCCTTCTTCAATTCCTTATCCTTTGCCACCTTGAGTTTCTTTTCATTTTGGGCACACTTCTTCCATCCCTCTGACTTTTCCCTTTCCTTCTTCAATTCCTTTTCCATCTCCGAATACATTTTCTTCTGTACCTCAGATGAATCATTCTTACTACCTTTCATCTTCTTCACATGTACTACCATCTTCTCAGTTTCAAGTTTCCTTGTGAAACAAAAATAAACTTTACAACCGCTAATTTGTCAAGACATGTTCAATATATAGACGACGTTCTTTCTCCACGAATAGTCAGAAATATCAACTTCCTAAATTCAGCTGAGGGAAACATTGTCACCTGCTAAATTTGTGAGGTATGGCACTAGTTAACTGGATAGATACTTGTGTGGGACTTGGTATTCAAATTAATAAACCTACACTGCATATAGTATTTTTATTATTTTTATAAAAATCTTGAGAGTTCTTCAAATGATTTAAAATTAGAATGTTTGTATCAGAACAGTTTTTATGTCTACATATTGAATAATGAGACAAACATTCTAATTTAAAGAAGAGTTATGAAATTTTTTATAAAAATAAAAATACTATCTATGTTGTGATTTCTAAATTAAAATTTCAGCATTTATTTAACAACTAATAGCAGCTTAATGTTTTTTTTACAATGTCTATTTAAGAACCGTTAATATCCTTTAACATTCAGAAACGAGATAACTGCTGTTACATTTGCCATTTCTATTTTGAACTACCTTGGCTAATTTCAGTGATATGGCCTTTACGATCTAGTGTGATTACTTTTTCTGATGCAACTACTATCTAGTGCGACTCACTAGATATTTGTCAACTACTATATTTGCGAGTCACTACTTTTTCTGGTGCAACTACATAAGTAGTCACACTGTGTGACTACTTTAAATGTTTATAATTATAAAGTTTGTATCATCAGTGAAAATTCCGAAGGATGCCGGTTCGGGTTCGAAGAACCGGTTTGTCAAAATTTTGAAAAGGGGTTTGGGTTCGGGTTCGTTAGTACAAAAATATGTAATTTTATATATATATATATATACATATTTTGATATTTATGCAGCCTAGAAGCATGAGTTAAGATTAGAATGTCACACAGTATCATAACAAGTAAACATTTAAACAATAAAAACACTTGTAAATTTGTAATCATACCATCATGAATCATAAATCCATGATCATACTACCATCATATACTTCAAGTTCAAGTTCAACATCAAAGATTCAAAACATTTAAACTAAATCAGAACATCAGTTCAAGTATCATTGTTTGAAGTTCAACTAATGGATTAATAATTTATTGATATTCTTCTTCTTCATCATCATCTTCTATATGGAGCCTAATAAGACTCGAAGGTTAACTTTTCCCCTTTTATTGGCGCAGTTTCCACCCCAAATTATAATTATTAAATGGGGATTTGGGGGCAAAGCCCCCAAGACGGGGTCAAGGGGCAGCGCACCTTGCGGGGTCTAGGGGCAGCGCCCCTGAAAGCTCAACCGACTTTAATTGTTTTATAAAGGCATCGAGAGTTATTTTTCACCGACAAATGAGAATTAGCAGTAACAAAAATGCCTTTAAACTCACCTTTTTAGAGTTGTGGACACCAAGTTTTAATTAAATTCGCCATAAACAATCGTTTTAAGTCAAACTCCCGGCGAAATTCGCACCAAATTCGTCTTTTTTGGTGAAATTTGCCCGGGTTCGAATCAGCTCAACCCGGGTTCGAATTTGGCATTTAAAAATCAGACCCTGCCCGAAAAGTTCTAACCCACAGTCGAACCGGTTCGAATTTGGCAGGGTCCGGAGGGGTCAGGGGCCGAATCCGGTATCTTAGATTCTAATTTAAAACAGAGTTATTAAAATTTTTTAAAATAAAAATACTATCTACATTGTGCTTTCTAAATTTGAATTCCAGTATCTATTTAACAAGCTTAGCGTTTTTTTTGGCAATTTCTATTTAATAACTGTTACCAATACCGTCTATTAACATTCAGACACTAGATAGATAGATAAATTTTAACCTTCACGAGGCTAAACATAGCCTATAGGACAACTAGACAACATAAGTCAACTTCAATAATTCGATTCTTTTCTTGTAATTTCTATTTTGTTATTTCTATATTGAACTACCATCGCTAATCTCAACGATATGGCCTTTACCATTTCTAATAGATTAAGTTTATACATGGTATGATAGCCTCGTTCTGAATCAAAATTCAATCTAACAATTTTGCTAGATTCAATTGAAAAATTGAATTGCAAGCAAGAGTCTAGTTTCTGTATATTTCATGTGAAGAAATTTTGCATGCTGAGAATTAAGGAAAATTGAAATGTTTGGTAGCTGGTAGGAGGCTCATTTACTAGACAATTCTTTCTCTCTCAAAAGAAACTCAACTTGCTCAATGAAGGCCGATTTATCAGTTATATGCTGATTTGTTCTGCAGATATAATGGTTCAAAACAACGTTGTTCAACATAGGCTTCTAAAATAATACTTTTTTTAAAAATTTAAACCTACTAACAAATGTTTGTAAACTGGTGCGACCTTATTGCTCGCAGTTTTTTCTTTAATCTTAAATCTGCATAATTTAAACCTATTAAGTAATCTAGAGGTGCAGGAAGCTTTCTTTCTAGTTATGAACAATAATTGTAAAAAATACCCAATATATTTCTCTTGTTTATGTTCTACTATTAGCCTATCTACAACATACTTATATTTAGAATAATTTTGATAGACTACTGCTAGCCTATCTGTAAGATACTACCATTTAGAAATAATTTTGATAAAAAAAAAGACTATTGGAGCTTTTTCCTTATGGATAATGATATTTTAAAAGAATTTTTCAAACATTTCAATGTTTTGATTTGATTTAGCATTTTATCATTTTAATTTATTTAGGCTGCAGGAAATTGGTATAGCATCTTGTGACTGGTGACTCTGACCTGACACATTCAGTCAGACCCCAACCTTCTCATTTATTATTTTCCTAATGAAAATAAGATTTAATGATTATTTTATAAAGATAAGTAATGTTCATTGTTATAATTATTTAGCTAATTTATTAAAAATATTAAAAAAAAGAAAATGTTTATGCATTTCAAAGACAATCTAAAATTTAAAAAGTAGTGGTTCCTAATATTTTAAAAATATTGTGTTTTATCTTATAACATAATTTTTGTCTTGTTATAAGATCTTTTACTTCACAAAGATCTTATAGTCTACCTCCAAGGGATCTTTCCTTTAGTAGTTGTGTAGAGTAAATTGGTATCTTTTTTAACTTTATTTATAATGAATAAATTATATATCATTTCTTTTAATTAAAAAGCTATTAATAGTACACCATTCACAAAAAAGGTGAATGGTAAATAGGCGCGCTCTTAAAATCTAAGAAAAACTAAGTTTATAAAAAAAGAATATAATATGACAAATCTTGATCATAAATCAAAGGAAATAAATTTACCAAAGTAGTGATAGCAATGTTGGTAGGATAGGGATCATGATCATTACGTTTACGCCTATGGCAATGGGGATAGAATCATCACCAATAGGCTCCTAGCTAGTAAAAACACTCTCTCCTCTTGGTCTTCAATAATTTATTTAACACAAATAAGGAAATAGCTAGCTCCAAGTGAGTGAACTTTTAGAATTTGACTAGCTAAGACTAGTATGAACAAACTTTTATAATTTGACTGAGACTTTTATAAAGCCTTAAGACTGGGATCCTCAATTATCTGGCGAATTGCCCATACCCATGTTTCCACACACAACATGGTGAAAAGTAAAGGTAAATCTACAATAGCGAGTCTTGAACATGGGACATCAGATTTTTCTATTTGGATGAGAGAGAAGAGTAAGAAACGCCTTATTTATTCGAAGGAACATTACCTTCATTTGAGGGTGAGTCAAAAAACACCTTCAAATGAACATAAACATTCATTTCAATGTGTAAATTATAAAAAGTACCTTCTGTTAGGGCTGTCAAATTTTTTGCTTCAATAATGTTCTTTTGGCGTCTTCTTGTAATGTTTTTAGGCCTGGTTCTTGAACCCTACAAGCCATCCTTAAACCCTTGGTTCATTTTGGTCAAAAAACCCTAAGTCTTTAAGGCCTGTTATAAAATGTCGTTACCTTTTTTGATGTCACTTAAGTCTATGGGTTAAAGTTGTCATTGGTGGGGCCATCACTTTAATATTTCCTAAGTCATGCGTGGGGTCAATGTTTTATTTTATCCTAAGTCTTAAGTCCTAAGCCCCTGCGGGTTTTATTTAACGCATCTGTTGAGCAGGTTAATCTAAATCCAACGGTTGTCGTTATCCCTCAAACACAAGATGTGCTTAGTATAATCATCAAGGCATCACGCTGTGATGCCAAGTGTCCCTCCTTCAACGACTAGTGATGATGATTTTGTGTCGTCAAATCTGTTTTAATCCAGTGGTTGGCGCTTTTCCACTAACGAATGATGTAGGTTTTTCAACCTTTGCGGCATTGCGAGAAGAAGACATATGGAAAGTGCGGGCCTGAGTTGCGTTAAAGGTAACATAATGCACGGTTAGATCAGAGTTGATCCTACGGTGTGCGCTAAGCCTTAATGAAAAGTTGATCGGTGGTTACTGATCGAGGCATTGTGACCTTTTGACCTGTGGCATCCTGTGATCGTGGGTCCAAGCTGTGACAAAGGGTTAAAGTTCTGAGAGATCTCAGATGATCTAATGGTTCACGCTATCCCGTGAAGGAAAGTTGATCAAGGTTTAGTCTTCAAGGCATTGCGACAGGTTAACAGGTGGAGATGGCGAGCCAGAGAGGACTTAAATGAAAACAACACAACTGTTAGATTGGATTTCAATCAACGATAGGCTTAATGCCTGGATGCAAAGATGATTGGAGGTTATGCTTTGTGGAATTGCGACCGTCTGCCGCGTGTCCTGTCCAGAGCTGAAGGTAAAGTTAATCTACGGTCAGATCAAAGTTGATCGTGTGGTAGGCGTAATGCCTTAAATAGAAGTTGCACGAGAGATATTTTTCGAGGCATTGCGCTTGTGCGACGCGTGTCCAAATTGTATCTTGGCTTGCGGGTTTCTTAAAGAAGATTGACGACCATGTTTTAAAGTTGCTAAAGGGTTCAATCTCGGTCGTCGATGGTATATTCTGTTAGAGTAATAGTATATTTACCTTTATAATTAAGTCTATCTGATTTAATTATTAAAGGTCACTATTATTCTATTTACACTTAAGCTTGTCATTTAGGTGCATAATAATTAATATGTTTATTAATTATTTATGCACAAACCTAGCTTTCTCCGGCTTTAGGGTTTCTCACCTTATAAGCCGCCTTTTTGTAATTATTGTTCATTCTTTTGAGATATACATTTTACTCTCACTCCGCTGAGATTCTCAAAACCCTAGCTCTCTCTCTCTCTCATAGGTTGTTCTACAGCTTTCGGTATTTTTCTTGCAGGTGATCTTGGTTTGCTGTGGATTTGCACATTTATGCAATCCTACATGGTATCAGAGCCTTCCTGCCGCTGCCGGGGTTGAAGTTCTTGAAGCCTGGATTCGAAGAC
>MU227959.1:1457744-1489411 GCA_018584345.1 Thuja plicata | reverse complement strand
TCACTCCGCTGAGATTCTCAAAACCCTAGCTCTCTCTCTCTCTCACAGGTTGTTCTACAGCTTTCGGTATTTTGCTTGCAGGTGATCGTGGTTTGCTGTGGATTTGCACATTTGTGAAATCCTACATATTCCGTGCCACCTGTAACCATTGGAATCAAATTTTCAAATAGTTAAATGTTTCCATCAGGGTTTTCAAGGCGGTGGACTGTGACTTTTGTTGCTGGTAGTAAATGGATCGATCTGATCTTCCAGATCGTGTTTATGTAGTCCTGGGATGCTTTAAGGGTGGAAATTTATTGACTCAGGGTGCTTTTATGTTGAGAAGTGATGCTTTGGGGTTTCTGATCAGATCTGCAAATCTTATGTAACCTTAGACGACGCCCTATCACCTCTGCATTAACGTTGGATTTTCTCCCAAGTCTTGGTGGTTGGAAATTAAATTTATTATAAGGACAGACATGCCCCAGATGAATTAAAACAAACTATTTTATCCCATTATTCCTTTAGTAGAGGATTGTTCTCCAACATCCCTAGGTGAAAGGCGGCTTCTTATCATATGGTACACAAAAAAGGAATGAAGAAAAAGTGTTTCAACTTGATGGCAGGGTAGTTGAATGGATTAATGCCTTTAATGCTTTTAATGATTTGGTTGTTGGCCCCAACCTTAAATGATCTGAGGCTTGTTGCAATCCCTATTTCTATAAAGGGATTTCCAAGGTCATTTAGTAAGGGCTGGAAAATTGGGGAAGTATAGGAAAGCATTAGGCTGCATACTTGTTTCCAGTCAGGGATATAGAAATTTTTCTTTTAGACTGTATCAAGATAGAAAATAAAGTTTTATGATCTTTTGCATATTATTGAAGGGTATATTTCCTCAGTCAGATTGATACAGAAACTTGATTCATCATACTTAATATAAGTTTTCTCAGATTTAAGTCTCTCCTTTGTGTTTATCTTTTGAGTTGTGAGTTTTCTGACTCATTACATAGAATTTGTTTATGCATATGTTGTTAGTCCTTAGCTTTGATCTAGGATCAAATTAAAATGCTTTGGATATGACATAGGCTCATTTGGTTTGTCTACATAAGGATATTGTAAGAAATGTATGGTCAAGATTACTTGTGTTATGGCTATTAGTCTTTGACAGTAGGTTGGTTACAATTTTTAGTACTTGCATTGAGATATTGCCCAATGGATAAGGGACTGATCAAGAACTAGTACATTCTATAGTGACACATGTATGATTGAGTTTGGCTATATTCTGCAAAGTTTAAATCAAAACCATTTCCAAGTTCTTTATATTTTGTGGTTGTTGGTTGTATGTCCTACATGGTTATGGAGAGTCAATAAATGTGTGGTTAACATTTAATACTTTCTTACCATTATCTGTTGTTTAAAATCCAAAGTTATAAGGAGTTGTAAAGAGTTGTATGTTGAGCTGGATTAGGTGTACCCACCTTGGTTTTGTAGAACCAGAAGTGTAGAGGGCAGTCTTGTCCCTATAGTTGGTCCAGTCACCTTGGAGATATTCCCATACTTGGAGCTAACCATTCTTAAAATCAATCTCAAGGTATATTGGTAGCTTTCAAAGTATAAACATTTTAAAAGACCAACAAAATGACGACTCTGCTAGGGAGATGCAATATATTTTCATAAATGACTAGCAAGCTAATCATGGGAAGCATAGAATTACTCTTACCGAGTTCCTTGTTGTTATCCTTGTCTTGTAAAACCTTTTATACTATTCACCTTGGTTAGTGTTGTATTTTGCCAACTTGTTTTGGGTGGCAACTCTGAGAAATCTCTGCAGCAGTGCTCAATTACAAATATTATTTTTATACACACTTTCTCAATATGAGTAATAGAAATACCAGATCCTGGGTGAAAAGACATCCTAGAGATAAATATGAAGATGGACTTCCAACTACCTCCAGAGCTGGTCAGCGAAGGAAGGAGAAGAATAACATAGATATTTCTCAAATTGGGAGACAAAGGAGGGATACAAGGATAGAAGAGCCAGTCCAACGCAGTCGTGAATGAAATGCATCAGAATATGAAGAGGCTGCGGACTTGGGATTACGTGCATATGAACATTATCATTCTGCTAATGAGAGAGAAGAGGAGGGATCTGACACCACCCTCCTAGATTTAGATAGTCTTGATGAAGAAGCTATTGAAATGGAGAAAAGACTCCAAGAGCAATTTTCCATCACACAACAGAGAAACAAAGAAAAATAAGATAAGATAAGACAAAATCATATTAGAAATGATCAATTAAGAAGGCAATTGCTGAGACAAATGCTAATAAATAATATTGATGAACTTGAGAGAGTTGAAGAGGAACCTGCCATCTGTCAAGTAGTTGATATTCAAAGCCCTAAGGATAAGGGAAAACAAAGAATGACAGGGGTTGAAATAAATGAGCCTGAAATTCATGAGTTTTTGGTTGATCAAATGCCGAAATTGGACACTGGTCTTGAGAGGGCTAGAATGGAGAAAGAATTTATAGCTAAAGAGCTTGAGAAAGCAGAATTGGAAGTTGTTGCTTTAGAGATGAAGAAAAAGGTTGATTTTCTCAGGCAATCTACTAGGCCTTCTCATGTTGGTGTTGAGGTAGCTCCAACATCAAATGCCAGGGCATCTACTTCTCAAATTGATAATTCATTTCAAAGGAGACCAGCTCATGCAGAAAGGTACAAGCAATTTTATTTTCTTGGTATTCCTGGTTATCCTAACGTAGTCCCAAATGAAATTAGAGATAAACTTCCCAAGTTTGCTGGAAATAATGTTATTACTTGTGAGGAACATTTAAAGAAGTTTATTGATATGATGGATGACTATGAGATTGTACATGGGGATGTATTGATGAAACTTTTTGTTTAGTTTGTAGTTGAGGATGCTAGGGATTGGTTGAGGGTTACCTTATGATTTTGTGGGGTGTATGGATAAACTAAAAGATTGTTTTAAGGAGAAATATGGTGACAAGACAAATGAGGGATTCATGTTGAATGAGTTCAATAATATCAAGAAGAATCTAAATAAGGATGTTGTTGAATTCAACATAAGATTTCAAAGGGACATGCATAAACTTTTCCAAGTTATGAGGCTTGATGATAAGGTTTGTCTTGCCACCTATCTAAATGCTTTTGATTCTAAAATGGGATAGCTTCTTAGAGACAAGAATCCTAGAAACATCAGAGAAGCTTATAAGACAACTGTTAACATTGAGACTAATAGAAGAGTATCAGGAAAATTAGGTAGAAGGGAAGAATGGAAGCCTGCTAGGAAAGAATCAAATAGGCCTTCTAACGTGAAACCTAAAGAGGAGGTTAATATGAAGTAGATTTTTAATGCCATAAAAGATTTAAAGCCTGGAGAAAATAAGAATAATAGGGCTTCCAATAATGATAATCCATCCTTTATTAATTTTTATAGGCAGTCAAGGAAGCAAAATTACCCATATACCACCCAGTGGAAGGGTGGGAAACCTATTCTCCCATAAAGGAAAGACAAGCATGATTATAAGACTCCTAATCCTCTGCAAAGAAAATATGTTAACGTGTGTGATGGTGTTTCATGGTGTACATCTTGTCAATCCCCACACAATCCTAACTATTGTGTTGTTTCCTTGAATATATCTGCAAATGAAGCACAACAAGAAGGGGAAGATGAAGATGAATTGTATGATGACAATGGTTGTGCAATGACCTTTTCACACTTGAGGGATGAAGAAGAATCTAATGATGAAACTAAAAACAAAGAGATGATTCCATCTGATGATGAAGAAGAAGAGATTGATGATATAAGGTGTAATTCTCAAAGGAGTAAAGAACCCATTGTGTTAAGAAGACCTTCAGATGAGGAGATTGCACAAATCACTGCAGACATGGTTACTCAAGAAAGGAGTAATTATAATTTAAGAAATAGGTCAGTTGGTAATGCATATGGCCAACCAGGTAGTATTTTTATTAAAGAAACCAAAGTAGATAGTAAGCGGACACAAGAAAAGGAAAAACTTGCTGAGGGTGTCAATAGAATAAAGGTTAGGAAAGAAGATAAGTCTAATAGTCCAAATGTTGTCTATAAGGTAAAAACAAAGATGCTAGAGATAAATGTTTCTCCTCTTCATAAGTGATCAAAGAGAAATGAGCCAAGCTTGGCCGTCCAAGTTGAGGATGGAAATATTGTTTCTATGAAACAAGACATCTTTGATATAAAATACACCCCTGTCGATATGGGGCAATTGTTATCACAGATCACTGTCGAGGTTCCATTATTGGAAATGATGAGGATTGAGGAACATAAGGAGAAGACTTTGACATGGGTAAACAACATTTCTTCCACAAGGATTCAGAAGCCATAAAAGAGTGAGAAAATGAGAAATATAAAGGATAAATATGATAATAAGGGGAAAGAATCATAAGAAATTGTTTCAAAGATCCCTCAGATTTATTTGAATACAAATCATGTAAACACTCCCTTGGGAGTTGTGGATCCTTTTTTCTTGACTCTAGTTATCAATGGTAAGATGCTAAAAAATTGCATGATAGATTCAGGAACATCTAACACTGTCATGCCTACAGAGATAATGAAGTCAATGGGATTGCAGGTTAATAATCCTCACGAAAGATGTCAAGCAATGGATTCTAGAGAGGTACCTATCATGGGTACTATTAAATCTCTGCCTCATAGACTAGTTTCATATACATAAAAGGTGCTAACAATGAGTGTACTAGTGGTTGATATTCCTCCCCAATATGGAATGCTATTATCAAGAAAGTAGAGTGCTTCAATGTGAGAAAGTATTCAATATGACTTATCTTTTGCAACTTTTGATATTGCTGTTAAAAGTGTTAAGGTATCCAGGGAAACTAGAACTCCTCACATGATTGAGGAAAATGAGGATGATAATATGAATTGTTTCTTGGACACTGATATTGGATCTTTCCAAGTGCAAGATAGGAAGGTTGAAGGACAAGGCCAACATGTCCTTTTATCTGAGGAAAAGGATAATCTTGCAAACCAATATGAATTATGGACTATGTAATTTGATGGTGCAAGCTCGAAAGAGGGAGCTGGTGCAAGAGTTTTGTTGATAGCTCCTAGCGGTAAGACCTTCAAATTCTTATTTACTTTGTTGTTCACATGCACAAATAATATTCTAGAGTATGAGGCTTTGTTAATACGATTAAGGTTAGCCTCAAGACATAAGATAAGAAATCTCAGAGTAATTGGAGACTCTAAATTAGTAATTTCTCAAACATGATCCAAGTATGCTTCAAAGAATCAAAGACAAACAATACAGAAATGTTGTTTGGGATGAAGTGGAAAATTTTGATGCATTTGGCATTGACTGGATGGATAGAAGTCACAATAAAATGACAAACTTGTTGGCCAATATTTCTTTAAGGCTAGAAGATATCACATTTGTAGGAATCTCCAAAATAGAAGTTCAATCCAGGCCTTCCATACCAAACAATGTTGAAAGTTGGCAGGGCTTTGAAGATGATTTGGATATTCTAAGATTTTTATATTGTGAATCAAACTTTGGAAATAAAGAGATGGATTTCAATGGATATGTGGAGACCTTGGATGGTAAAGATATTATTTTTGGTAAGGATGTCTTACACTGAAATCAAATAGGGCTCCGAAAGGATTGGTTGTTCTTGAGAAAGCTTTTGATAATAAGGACAAGCGCTTTTCTACAAAGACTGTGAACAAGCCAGAGGAATTGGAAGAAGTGAATTTAGGAACAACTGAAGCTCCTAAAAAGATATATATTGGTAAAAGGTTGTCTCCTAAACTTAAAAAGCTGTTAGTTGATCTTATCAGGAAATATAAGCATGTTTTTGCATGGTCTTATGATGATTTGAAAGCATATAGAGAAAATCTCTTCCAACATGAGATTCCTTTAAAAGAAGGCACAAAGCCTTTTAGCCAGAAGTTGAGACCTATTAATCCCATGCTAGCACCAAAGATGCAAGAAGAATTGAAAAAGATGAGGGATGCTAGAATTATAAAACCTATTAGGCATTCAACATGGGTGTCAAACTTGGTACCAGTGAGAAATACAAATGGTGACATCAGACTTTGTGTAGATTTTAGAAATTTGAATATCAATTCATTAAAGGACAACTATGGTTTGCCCAATATGGAAGCCATGCTACAAAGAGTCACTAGATCTGAATTAATGTTAATGTTGGATGGATTTTCAGGATACAATCAGGTCATGGTCAAGGAATCTGAGTAGTTCAAGATTGCATTTACCACACCATGGGGTACTTATGTATATGTTAGAATGCCTTTTGGCTTGAAAAATGCTGGGGCAACTTTTTACAGAGCCATGGATGTGGCATTTGCAGATTTCATAAATAAATTATTAGAAGTTTACCAGGATGATCTTACAACTTACTCAACAAAGGAAGATCAACATTGTGGTCATCTTGAGAAAATTTTTGTTAGAGCATTGGAGTTTGGGGTTTCTTTTAATCCAAAGAAGTGTATTTTTTGGGTTACAGAAGGAAAGATTTTTGGGCATATTGTATCTAAAGATGGAGTTAAGATTGACCCTAAAAGGGTAGATGCCATTAATAGGATCCCTCAACCCAAGAATGTCAAGGGCATTCAATCTTTCTTTGGACAGGTAAATTTCTTAAGAAGATTTGTTACAAATTTTGCAGAAACCAGTATTCCAATTTCAAAAATGATGAAGAAAGGAGCTAAGGTAGAATGAAATCAAGAAGCATCTAAGGCTTTCCCAGATATTATACAAGCTATCAAAGATGCTCCTGTGTTAAGGACACCTGATTATAGTAAGCCTTTGCAGATTTTCTCCTTTGCTTCATACAATAATGTTGTTGCAGTATTGTTACAAAAGAATTCAGAGGGCTTTGAGCAGCCCATTTCCTTTTTTCAGTAAATCATTGCAAGCAACAAAATTGAAGTATGATATCATGGGAAAATAGGGTTATGCTTTGGTCAAGGTTGTCAAAGCTTTTAGATGTTATTTGGTAGGAGCAACTATAATTGCTTATGTGCCTAGTGTTCTTGTGAAGGATATTCTGGTCCAGTAGGAAGTTTCAGGAAGAAAGTGTAGATGGATCAACAGAATCCAAGAATTCAATATTGATATTCATATCAAAAAGTTGGTCAGAGGCCTAGGACTTTCAAAAATTATGGCTCAGAGCAATTTAGATGCTAATTATATAGACATGCTAGAAGAAAAGCAAAGGCCTTATATCTGTGATATGGATTGTTGTGACTGGTATAGAGATATTATTGGATACTTGTACAAAATGATATTACCTCATGGAATGGATGAAAATAGGAAGAGAATAGTTAAGTTCCATGTTGTTAAGTATGCAATAATTCAGGGTCAATTGTTGTGGAGGAGCAATGAAGGAGTCTTGCTCAAATGTGTACACCAGAATAGATCCAGGGACCTGTTAGAATGGATGCACAATGGTGTGTTTGGGGGCCATTACATGGCTAAAACTATTGCACATAAGATTATGAGATCTGGTTTTTGGTGGCCTACTATTTTCAAGGATACCCATGATAATGTTAAAAGATGTGATGCTTGCCAAAGATTTGCAGGTAAGCTTAAGTTTGATGGGAGTTTTCCCTTGAAGCCTATTATAGTTGAGGCACCTTTTCAAAAGTGGGGAATGGATTTCATTGGTGAGATCCCTAACAAATCTAGTGGGGGACATTCATGGATTTTGGTGGAAACTAATTATTTTACCAAGTAGGTTGAAGCATTTCCCACCAAAAGAGCCAATAGTAAAGTTGTGATTGATTTCATGTTACAGAATATCTTCACTAGGTTTGGTTGTCTAGAAACTATTGTGGTAGACAATGTAATGTGTTTCAAACCAAAAGAATTTGATTTTTTCTGCTAACTATTTGGGATCCAAGTTTCTTATTCTTCCCCATATCACCCACAGGGGAATGGTCAAGCTAAATCCATTAATAAGAGTCTGATAAAGATTTTGAAAAGAGTGATGGATATGAAAAAGATAGCCTGGGATTCAAAGTTGCAACAAGCACTGTGGGCTGACAGAGTGACAATAAAAAGGCCATTGGTTGTGTACCTTTTGATTTGGTATATGGCATTCATGCTAGGTTGCCACAAAACAACTTGTTGCAGATGTACAAATTTGTCCAACAATATGATGAATAATTAGATGATGACATGAGGATCAGAATGGAGGATTTGGTACAATTGGATGATTCAATAAGAGAAGCACATGGCAGAAATGTCAATTTGGCTTCAATGTAAGCATTTGTATGACAGAAGAAACATTGTTAGAAAATTTGAAATTGGTGACTAAGTCCTGATGTGGAATGCCAGACTAGAAGATAAAGGAAAACATAGCAAATTTGATCCTATTTGGTTGGGACCATACATCATTGACAGTAAGTGGGGTTCTAATTCTTACATTTTGAATGATTTGCTTGGAAATGTTTTGGAATTGTCAGTTCATGGACAATTCCTAAAATTCTACTTGTCTTGAAGTTATCATATCCATGAACAGTAGGTTTGTACATATTCCTTGTTTTCTTGTCTATTGTAGGTTAGTTTCTTTTCTGTAGGTGGTTTTCTTAACCCTGAGATTCTGGAATCTTGCTATGCCTACCAGAGACATACATCCCGAGTTGGAGCCACTGTTAGGGCTGTTAAATTTTTTCCTTCAATAATGTTCTTCTGGCGTCTTCCTGTAATGTTTTAGGCCTGGTTCTTGAACCCTACAAGCCATCCTTAAACACTTGGTTCATTTTGGTGAAAAAACCCTAAGTCCTTAAGGCCCGTATTAAAACATTATTATCTTTTTTGATGTCACTTAAGTCACTTAAGTCCATGGGTTTAAGTTTTCATTGGCAAGGCCATCACTTTAATATTTCCTAAGTCATGAATGGGGTCTATGTTTTATTTTATCCTAACTCTTAAGTCCTAAGTCCTCGTGGGATTTATTTAACGCATCTGTCGAGCAGGTTAATCTAAATCTGACGGTTGTCATTATCCCTCAAACACAAGATGTGCTCAGTATAATCATCAAGGCATCACGATGTGATGCCAAGTGTCCCTCTTTCAACGGCTAGCGATGATGATCTTGCACCGTTAGATCTGTTTTAATCCAGTGGTTGGCGCTTTCCCGCTAATGAATGATGTAGGTTTTTTAACCTTTGCGGCATTGTGAGAAGCACACGTGGAAAGTGCGGGCCTGAGTTGCGTTAAAGGTAACATAATGCATTGTTAGATCAGAGTTGATGTGCAGTTTCACTTTGTGAGAGATATGGTAGAGGATGGAAAGGTAAGTTTGGAGAAGGTAGATATAGTAAAGAATGTTGCGGATGCATTGACAAAACCTGTGGGCATAGCGAAGTTCAAATGGTGTTCGGAGTCTATGGGCCTCTCGGCCTATAGCAATTAAATCCTGTTATTTCCTTTGGCTCTTACAAGGTGTTCGACAAGTGGGAGAATGTTAGGAATAAGGTGTCTCAACCTTGTATGTTTCCTTACATTTGATATTTTCCAAATGTCGGCACTTTGGACAATGTGTAAGGTAATGATGACTGAAACGGTTATGACGGATTCCTATGACGGTCATTAATATATTTAAGAGCTAATTGTGGAAGATTCGATGATGGGTGAAGACATGCAAGACATGTGGCAACTGATCATGTTGAGTACTGTACACTCTTCTACAACTGTGGGGTTCATTTTTTCAGGTTCCTATTTTCTCGAAGAATGGTAAAACCCTAATATGGTTGTCTTTGGAAGTTGCCCTAAAAAGGGAAGCACATGATATAAGCATTTTTTAGGGTTGCAAATCTGAGTGAGAAGTTAGTGTATTGTTGAACGTTTTTATGCTGCCGAATTTGTCTTCAAGTGTCGATGATCTCCTGAAAGAACTTGCATTGCAAGTGTATTGTAAACAGTAATAGTTTTGATTAATACATTGTGCAGGTTTTGGAGTGCTGGGGTTTTTTACCGAAAGGTTTTCCCTAGGCTAAATCATTGTGTCATTCTCATTTTTCTATGTATGCATGTTATTGTATTATCATTCTGTAATTGCTAAGGGTTAAATTTGAATTTGCACGATCCTCTTCTCAGGAGTTTAGCGTAGGGAACTATTTTTCGACACTTAGTTTCCTTTCAGCGCTAAGCCTTAATGAAAAGTTGATCGGTGGTTACTGATCGAGGCATTGCGACCTTTTGATGTGTGGCATCCTGTGATCGTGGGTCCAAGATTTGACAAAGGGTTAAAGTTCTGACATATCTGAGATGATCTAACAGTTCGCGCCAACTCATGAACGAAAGTTGATCAAGGTTTAGTATTCAAGGCATTGTGAAAGGCTGACACATGGAGATGGCGGGCCAGAGACGGACTTAAATGAAAATAACGCAACTGTCAGATCAGATTTCAATTAACGATAGGCATAATTCCTGGATGTAAAGATGATCATAGGTTATCCTTTGCAGAATTACGATCGTCTGTCACTTGTCTTGCCTGGAGCTGAAGGTAAATTAATTTATGATCAGATCAAAGTTGATCGTGTGGTAGGCGTAATTCCTTAAGGGAAGTTGCACGAGAGATATTGTTCGAGGCATCGCGCCTGTGCGACGCGTGTCCAAATCAGATCTTGGCTCGCAGGTTGCTTAAAGAAGATCGACGACTGTGTTTTAAAGTTGCTAAAGGGTTCAATCTCGGTCGTCGATGGTATATTCCGCGTCACTTGTAGCCGTTGGAATCAAATTTTTAAATATTTAAATGTTTCCATCAAGGTTTTCATGGCGATGGACTGTGACTTTTGCTGCTGGTAATAAATGGATCGATCTGATCTTCTGGATAGTATTTATGTAGTCCTGGGATGTTGTTAGGGTGGAAATTTATTTACTCAGGGTGCTTTTATGTTGAGAAGTGATTCTTTGGGGTTAATGATCAGATCTACAAATCTTATGTAACCTTAGACGACGCCTTGTCTTCTCTACATTAATGTTGGATTTTCTCCCAAGTCTTGGTGGTTGAAAATTAGATTTCTTATAAGGAAAGACATGCCCTAGATGATTTAAAACAAAATATTTTATTCCATTATTCCTTCGGTAGAGGACTGTTCTTTAACATCCCTAGGTGAAAGGCGACTTCAGATCAGATGATACACAGAAAGGAGTGAAGAAAAAGTGTTTCAACTTGATGGTAGGGTAGTTGAATGGATTAATGCCTTTAATGCTTTGAATAACTTGGTTGTTGGCCCTAACCCTAAATGATTCGAGGCTTGTTGCAATCCATGTTTCTATAAAGGGATTTCCAAGATCATTTAGTAAGGGCTGGAAAATTGGGGAAGTATAGGAAAGCATTAGGCTGCATACTTGTTTCTAGTTAGGGATATAGCAAATTTTTTTTGTAGACTGTATCAAGATAGAATAGAAAGTTTTATGATCTTTTTCATATTATTTAAGGGTATATTTCCTCAGTCAAATTGATACAGAAACTTGATTCATCATACTTAATATAATTTTTCTCAGATTTAAGTCTCTCCTTTGTGTTTATCTTTTGAGTTGTGAGTTTTCTGACTCATTACATAGAATTTGTTTATGCATATGTCGTTAGTCATTAGCTTTGATCTAGGATCAAATTAAAATGCTTTGGATATGATATAGGCTCATTTGGTTTGTCTACATAAGGATATTGTAAGAAGTGTATGGCCTGGATTACTTGTGTTTATGGCTATGAGTCTTTGACAATAGGTTGGTTTCAGTTTGCAGTACTTGCATTGAGATATTGCCCAATGGATAAGGTGTTGATCAATAACTAGTACATTCTATAGTGATACATGTCTGATTGAGTTTGGCTATATTCTGCAAAGTTTAAATCAAAACCATTTTCAAGTTCTTTATATTTTGTGGTTGTTGGTTGTATGTCCTGCATGGTAATGGAGAGTCAATGAATGTGTGGTTAACATTTAGTACTTTCTTACCATTATCCATTGTTTAAAATACAAAGTTATAAGGAGTTGTGAAGAGTTGTATGTTGAGCTGGATTAGGTGTACCTGCCTTGGTTATGCAGAGCCAGAAGTGTAGAGAGCAGTCTTGTCCCTATAGTTGGTCTAGTTACCTTGGAGATCTTCCCATACTTGGAGCTAACCACTCTTAAAATCAATCTCAAGGTATATTGGTAGCTTTCAAAACATAAACGTTTTTAAACACCAACACCTTCAAATGAAGTAGCTTTGACAAGTCAAAAAAAGAAACTTTGTTCAAAGGTCCCCTTTTTCCATTTATGGAAATTACCTTTTTTCAATGGTTAATTTTTTTGGAGATGACATGCCTTCATTTGAAGGTCCCAAAAATGACCATTCCATTTTAGGCCCCAATTATTTTCCAAAAAATTTAGTTCCAAACCTTTGATTGGACCTTTAAATGGAATTGGTTGGACCTGATAATTTGTTGCATCATAGCACTTAAAATAAGATTTTTAATGACTATAGTATGCATATATTGAATTTCTAAAAATGATTTTATATTTTCCAATGAACATAGGATTTTTAGCAATAGCCAAAGTCACTATTCCATGCACATAGAAAAGTAGTAAAATATATTTTAAAGTTTATCTACACACTAGGTGTTGATATCCTTACTTTAAATAAAGTTAATTTTGATAACTATACAAAAATTAGGTCATATGCAATTGAACATGTCTCTAAATTAGAGTTAATATAAAGTATAAAATAAGTAGATTATGCAACAAAAATAATAAATATCTCTAAACTAGATATTAATGTTACGAATCTATATTTTTTTTTATTGGTGCATGCTTTTGGCTAGAGCTATTAATCCGTGGGATCACAATAGGGAATCTCATCCCTGAGATCTAGTTATGGCTAAGGCATTAACACCTCCCTGATTTGGTTCTTGCTGATTTCCTTGTCATTCTTCTGTCATCTTATTACTCGTCCCCTTATCACTCCTCAATCTCCTTATCTCACCTTCATCACCTTATCTCTCCTCACCTTCAATCCTTCCTCCTTATTTCTATGCAATCCCTTATCTCTCCACACCTTCCTTATATCTCTCATTCACTTGTCCTTCTTCACATGGGCTAACAACTACCATCAAAGGGAAATCAAACCTCACGCACAAGCAACGTCATCTCCTATTGTCAGTTTGTCACCTCCGATCATGTTCGTATGTTTTTTCGCATCATGCACACAAGCCTTAGGAAAATCCTTTGTCCACGACAATGTTCCTTCCATTCAGTCTATTCTACAAGGGTTTTGAACACATGACCATCATTTTAACATGGCTCACAACATCTGTTGTGTTTTCATTACAAATATATGTTAATTTATATTATCTTTAATAAATCCTTTCTATAAATAAATATCTTGTGTGGAATAAACATCACTTAAAAAAAAAAGCATTATTGACTATAAAAATAAATTACTAAAAAAAGTTATGTAAAAAAATTATCTCTTAATTTTAAGAAAATAAATCTATGATCTATACACAAAATCATGAATTTCACCAAGTCACATTGTCTTTAAATTCTTAACTTTTTAGTAAGTATGGTGAGGGTGTAAGAGAGTAAAAAAAATAATCCGGAGACTTGGAGGCTAAGCTAGCAGAAACTAGCTAAAAAATAACCAACAGACTATAGATAAATGATAATATTAACAAGAACAACAAATGTCAAGAATTTTTTTTTTTAAGAAGCAACAACTAAGAAAAAAAAGTCTAGACAACCAAAAAACATGTAAGTGTTGAACACACAAGTGGGGGGGAGGGGAGGGGGAACGGGTAAACCAGTCTTCAGGAAAATCTTTAACTTTTTCTATTAAAAACACTTATTAATTGTCTTTGTTCAACTAATCATCAATATAAGATAATGCAATAAACAAAAACACACATGAACACCATATTTTAACATGGAAAACCCAATCAAGGAAAAACCATAGTGAGAATCAAACTATGGGGTGTATTAGTCTTGAAGCAAACCTTAAACTTTATCTATTACAAACACTTATTAATTATCTCTATCAAAATAACCATCAATGAAAAATAATGCAATGAACACAAAACACGTGAAAACCAAAAATTTACGTGGAAAACCCAATGTCAGAAAAACCATAGTGAGAATCACACTCACTATATGAATATCTTGAATACAATTTTTGAGGCCAAAGGCCAGGGAAGCTCAATACTCCTAATTTGGACTTGCAAGCTAAGGTGCACAACCATAGGTCAAGATACAAGGTACTTGCAAAACTAAGATACATGATCCTAAGGCAAGAAACAAGATGACTTATAGATTCAACGTATAACTCCATGGCAAGTATAGATTTGCACTAACTACCAAAAGGACACATTGTCTTCTAGCAGGCACAAGGAATTAATGAATTGAAATGAAAAAAGGATCTCGTAATCATGAAATAGTCCTCAATTACCACTTTTTCAAGCAACCAATATCATGCCTAATACAACTCACAGGGCCATTGACTCAAACTTTGTCAACTCTATTTAACATATTAGTGATAAAGTGCATTGTAACTGGTATTTTCACTTATTTTCTTCCAGTTTCACATCTATGATCAATCCACATTCAATCCACACTCAACTCAAACATTTGCACATCTATATATCAACTTGATCACTACAACCCCCAACTTGGTTGGCCATGGTAGAAATAAACAATATTTACACAAATTTGGCCAGCATGAACAATTGTGCTCAATGCGGTCAACCCTAAGAGACAAAGGGGACCTAAATATATCATAACACACTTTCCTTAATTTATTCAAATGAAGTGCATGCATCATAACATCCTCCAAAGCTGGCATCAAATATAACATGTAGAAAAACATTAAAGTTCATTAGTTAACCACTTGGCCCAAAAAATCCCCCAATCCAAATAAATTGATACAAATCTTAACACACCATGGTAAAACCTATAGAAACCTCTTAACTCATCCTCTAATACATATCTAGACTAAAAGATCATGATTAAATTAAGATAATCTAGTGAGTCATCTATAGACCAACATAGACCACAATGCCTAACAATATAACAACGTATCTTCACTTGCAGAGCAAACTAATAGATGAAAATTGAATTGGAACACAACATGAGCCTTTTGAACATGTCCACCAAACTGCACATCTAGAAATAAAAACTTGGAGCTTTCTTTGAGCTAGCCTCGAAAAATAACCTCTTTGTTAGCAAACAATGAATTACAACTTCAACCACTAGCCTGTTGGGGACCAAAAATCATAATAGTGAAATATTCACAAACCATAGAAATTGCAATTAGAACTGAAAGCCACCAACTTCTTATGCAGATCATTCTCCCATAAGGACTTTAAATACACTTTCCTACATATTTAAGCTTCACATATTGTCACCTTCTGGAAACACAACATATTGACTCAATATCACCACCAAACATTAGAACAACATTTGAACACTCATTAATATCTTTGATCTATGCACAATGACCGCAATGACCGCTGTTGCTGCAGCTTCCGCTGTTCAAAAAAAATCTTTTCCCGCTCATGCTCAAACGCCCGGGACTGCTTCTCCTGCTCAAGCTCTTGCTTCGCTTGGTCCTGCTACTCCTGTGGTGGCGGCTAGTGGTTCTTCTGAGCTTGGGCCTTCTCTGACGAGTGGGCTTGGTTCTTAGGTGGTTACGGGGGTTGTTCCTGCGCTATCCTTTGCTGATGTGGTTGCCTTTGAAGCGGGCATCCATGGCCAGGCCTTTGCTGGGAGGGGTGGTAACTGTTCCACTCCTCTTGTGGTGCATGTTTCTGTATGTAACCCTATTGTGGTCAATCTCGATACTGATACTGTTGATGAGATTTTAAAAACCACGGAAGATTTTTCTTCCAATCCTGCTATCTTTCATTTTAGGGGTTTTTGGCCCTCTCTTTCTCAGTTGCATGCTTGGATTTCTGAACATTTGGAACCATTTTTAACTGATCATGTTCAGATATACCCTATGGCAAGGGGGTTTTTTATTGTAAAGTTTGATAATGATGCAGATAGGAAAACTATTTTGTGTGACTGTTGTTTCACTTGGGAGGAGTGCTTCCCTTTGATCGCCAAACCTTGGTATCAGAGGTTTGATCCTCTCTCTGAGTCCTTTAATAAGATACCCTTATGGGTTAGACTACTGAATCTTCCCCTTCATTTATGACTGGATTCTTTTTGGAATCGGTGGGTGAGGCTCTTGGGGATTTTCAGATGGTGGATATGTACTCCTCTGAAATTTATAAGATGACATATGCTCGTATTCTTGTGGAGATGTACATTTCCAAGGGTCTTCTTGAGAAGATCACTTTGGCCTCTGCTATGACTCTTGGACTCAGAATCTTGATTATGAAGGTATCCTGTTCAGATGTAGGAAATACCACAAGACTGGCCATCTTGCTGCGTGGTGTGTATTAGATAAGATTAAATCGAAGAAATCACCTTCTTGGTGGCCGGGGGCTTCTGAAAAACATTATACGGTTCGTAAAGATTTCGTGGATGGGGGATTGGCTGCTTGTCCTCCTCAGAGTGATCAAGCTCTGGCTGGAGCTTCTAATGATGTATCTGATGCTGCTAATGTTGTCTTTGAAGCTACTATTTTTGTCTCTGATGTTGTCCTTTCTGGTGTTGCTAGTGTTGTCCATGTGCAGATCGTTGATGTTGTCCTTGGTTCAGCGTCTTCTGATGTTCTTGGTTATGCTGCTCATGGTTCTCCTGGGAGGATCTTGTGGTATGACAGTGGTGCCAGTCCTGCCCCTTCTGTGGCTGGGATTGTGACCTGCCCTTTAGTGGGCTCTTCTGGTTCCTCTTTGGACTGGAAGAAGGATGTTGAAAAGGTTGAGGATGGATGGACAATAGTTAAGGGAAAAAAAGTTAAATCTTCCACTCATTCATTTGATATGAACTTACGTTCACATAAAGATGGGCAAAAATGTAAATCTTGATTGCCTTGTTGGTGGCTGGTTGGGCCTTTTTTTCTTTTTGGTTGGAACTATGGTTAGTTCCTTTGGCTTATTTGGTGGGGTTCCATAGTTGGTTTTTGGTCTTTCTTTGACCTATCTTTTGCTACTATTGTACAAGGTTTCAGGACCTTTCAAATCCTGCTTTTACTTAATCAGAACATTTGAACACTCATTTTCAAACCTCTATCATCTTCTACAAGTCAGGCAGTACATCACTCCATTAGGTTGACATCAATACATACAGTAGGTTGACATCAACGACAAAACTAAATACATATTGCTAGCAATCTTCCCCTTTATCATTCATGGAAACATCAACAAAAAGTACAATTGATATCTTATTCTTCGTCATCAACATCAATAATTTCTCGACATCAATGACAACACAATGCAAATTACCAACAATCTCCCCTTTTTATTGATAAAAACACTTGTATCACCAACCAACAACTATAAATTTATACACAATTGTATCTCTCCCACTCTGACATCAAGAGAAAAGGGTACAATATTGAAAAACTTTAGAAAACTCTTCCAAATAGCTCTACCCCTTTTAGGTATAACTCTGATAACTACAACTCTCCTCCTATTAGGGATATTTCATCTCTACAAACACTTTCCTGCAACTAGAAAACCACACTCCACACTCTTCACTACTCCCCATAAGAGAAACAACTACATTAATTAAGGAGACAAAAGATAGACATTAATTATCCCCCTATAAATATGCAGTACTCTAATGCATCTAGTTTGAAGAAGGATGGGAAATAACCCCTAACTTCTACCAAAGATGCTCAAAAATATCATTTGGCAATGTCTTGGTGAAATATTTGCAATTTGATCCTTTGTAGGCACATACTCCAATTTGAATTCCTTCTCTACAACCTTAACTCTCAAGAAGTGGTGTTGAATAGAAATGCGTTTAGTTCTTGTATGCATCACTAAATTCTTTAAAATTTTAATAGCACGTGTGTTATCACACAAAATCATAATTGCCTCATCATATACCACCTTGATATCTTTGAACTTCATCCACATCACTTGAGTGCAACAAGATGTTATTGTAATGTATTCTTCTATTTATGTAGACCCACTCCAATTGCTTAGCTTCATCATGGATTACTATGTACAAATTGTTCATTATCATTTCTTCACTGTTCAAAAGGCTTAAAATTTATTCCTAATTTATCTCTTGCATGACTTAATGTTTAAATTATTCATTCTTACAATATAGAATTATAAAGCTAGACATTGTTATAAAGCTAGGCCAATGTTTTCTATTTTGTGAGTTAGGGTTCAACCAAAATTTTCAAGCTAGCAAGAAAAATACCTTGTTATGCGAGAAAATGTTGAACAAATACTTTGGGATATGGTAACTATTTTTTGTTTTTTTTTCCAATTTCTTGCATTAGCTTTTTCATAACTTAGTACACAAACTATCCATCATCATTGCCATGAACTTATTTAAACCAGGCCTAGTTTGTTTTGGGCTTAGAAAGAATAGTCTATAAAGCTTTAAAAAATTAGAGACTAGCCTTTATGAACACAAAACAAAAAGACTCAGCTTTAAATAACTACATACGAAAAGGATACAAAAACACACAAAAATTAAAAAAACAAGTCCAAGAAAGCCTTGCAATTGAATAAAATTAAAACCAATGTGGTTTTAGCCACTATGAAGAAGACTAATTCATAGTTTTCTTCCCACTAGAAGAATATTTTTGAGATAGATAATCATAGAACAAAGTGTAAACCATTTTAACAATGAACTACAGACACTGAACATTTTAAACAACAACTCATGCTAGAGATAAACGAATAAATTAAACAAAAAAAAAGATGCTCACCATATCTCAAAGGCCTCCTTCAATTATTTCTCAACCCTTTCTTGGCTCAATCTCAAATCTCACTCAAACCACTTACAAATCATGCAAGCTGAAGTGAATTCCATCAAAATTAACTCTAGCACAAATGCTACCTAGTGTATTAAATATTACATCAAAAACAATATGTTTCCCTCTACCTATAACTGTACATGTATTTCAGAGATAACACACATGTCTGCATACTTTCTCCTTCCTAATTTTTTATAATAAAAACTAAAAAAAACCACTACCAATAAGTCATTTTAACAATGTGGCAATAATATTCAGCAGTCTAGACACTAAGCTACTATACAACTAAACCAACAAATTTTCAAAAACAAAAAGATTTCTTAGAAAATGGGTCATGATATAACATCTAGTAACTTGATTGCCAACTTTTAGTATTTGTGTCGATCCTAATTCACAAAATAAACCCATGACCATATACAAAACAAATACTTAAGCATTTTCGACTTAAAATATAAACTAGAACTCCATATTATTCATGAATGCTTATGGATAGCTCTACTATTAGACTGAGATCTAAAATCCATGTAGGTTTAGCACCAAAAACAAGACAAGCCTATGAGGCAAAAATAAAAAATTATCTAGAATTCTATTTATAAAATCCAGACATTACAAACTACAGAAAAAAAAAGTGAAAAAATTACCTTTAACTTGGACAAATCAAAGTAAAAAAATTACCTTTAACTTGCACAAATCAATAAGCAAGAGCTCAACCAAAAACATTAGCTCCCTAGCTACATAGGATATTTTGATCTAAAACATATGTGATTTTAGCCTGTTTGGGAAAGACTAATTCAGAGTTTTCCTTCTTGCCTGAAGAAGATTTTAAAAGTTGAGGATCATATTGACATGACCATACCTAAACCAAGAACAATTTGTAAGCCATTTTAACAGAATTGTCTTGAGAAATCTCTTTCTAGCTTCTTATTTTCCTCCATTTGCCTACAAAAGTACAAACCAAATGTTCTCTTATATAGAGTGCAGTAGGGCTTAACCAAGAAATAAAAAAACAAGAAAATTAGTTATCATACCTTCAAATATTACATAGTATGTTTTAGCCAAGACAAGGCACATGAAGTATTTGTTGACTGTCATAAGTTAGTATGTTTTAGCCGAGACAGGGCACATGAAGTATTTGTTGACTGTCATAAGTTTTTTCTCTGAATTTTTATATAAAAATAATTAAATAATTACTATTCACACACTATATTTTTGCTATTATTTTTTATTATTATTAAAATTTAGAAGAAAATTATTTTAAAAAATAAAATAATTTTGGATACTTTCATTCATTACAACACATTCAACAAATAGTTCATGTACCTTATCTCTGCGAGCACATTATGCATAATGTGTGCAGATACATAACACATACATCAGGATACACAATACTATGGTTTGAAAAACATGTATAAATATTAGCTTCCTTGTTTAAATTTCTTTCTATCTTATGTACTTACTGTTTGATTACATTATTATGAGCTATGTTTGCCTATATCTATATTTTGTACCACAATACTAATGTTTCAATAATGGTAACTTTGCAGATTTCATTTTGCTACCTATTCAAACCAGTAACTGAAAACATTGGAGATCTACAACCTACAATAGACAATGTCCAAACATTTACCTACGACAATCTTCAATCAAAATTTAAACTTATTATGAAACATGTTATCACTTCTGTAATTATCACTTTGGTTAAAACTACATAGAAAAAGATCTTTATCTTGTTCTGCTCTATTCAAACAAACATGTATGTGCTTATCTTTTTATGTATGTTGCAATGCTTCAATCAAAGTTTAAACATATTATGCAAAATGTTATCAATTCTGTAATTATGACTTTGGCTTAAATACAACATAGACAAATGCCTTGATTTTTTTCTATATTGATCAAACAAACATGTTTGTGCTTATCTTTTTTGTCTACTGCAATGCTTCTTACTTATCTTTTCTTGCACAAGACAGAGTCCAACTCTAGAGAGATTTTGTTAAATAAATTTTAATGAATACTATTAAATAAATTTTTTTTGACGCTTGTAACATTAGCTATTTTACAAAGATAATGAACAAGATAGTTGACTCCTGTAAATTAGAATATACAAGGTTAATCTTGTGAAGTGTAATTTAGATTAGTGATAACAATGAACATCTAGATGAGATTATTATTATTATATGATTATAATATATTCTAGTTTTTATATTATTGTATTTTAATATTATTAATAAACTCTTTACAAAACAGAAAAAACTATTTAGAAGTGATAGCAACAATGACATTTGATTTTTAGTTTATGACAAACAATAATAGTGGCACTGCTATCATTTTTTGTCATCGTGGATACTATTGTTTAGAATCTATTATGTCATATGTGATTTGTGTTGTATTGAGGGTCTGATATAACTATATCTCCTGGATTTTGGGCTATTTTTTCTAAATGTTATATATCTAATGAAATGTTTTTGGTCTAATATTATCGATTCAAAAATAAACATGCACGTATGCAAGCTTAACTCAAATATGATGGATCAAACCCTAGAGATGAGATGCAGGAGTGGCTTAATTAATAACAATAAAGTACATCTTTTTTCAGTTTGAAAAATTCTAGAAGAGATAATGAAAATTATGCAACAGTTTCTAAGTGATTTCGTGGGCTAGGGGAAGCCCTAGCTACTTCGATTGTTCTTGCACAGAATGTGAGCAGTGATTGGGGGGAAATCTAGTGTGTTGAGGATTGAGGGGTGTTGGATGTGCATATAGAAGAAGGGTTTTATGAGTTTGGTTGATCTTTTTATCAATGTTTTCTTTGCTTTTTGTATTTGATCTTAGTTGTGGGGTGTCATATTTGGGAGCTCTTTTGTTTTCTTTGTGTGGAGGTCGGTTCTCCTTTTCTCTAACATGGTTTTTTTGCCCTTGAGTTTGGTGGAATAGTAATTCCTTGATTTTTTATTTATTTTTTGATATTTTAGCCTTGCATTTTTAATGGAGGGACATGGGACCTCCTTGAGTTTAGTAGTTTCTAGAGTTATGGACATTTCAAATCCATCTCTTTTCTTGCATGTAAATACTATGTCATATTTGAACAATCCTACCACTGGTGAAGGTTCTTCATTTGTGAAGGGTTTTCCCATAATTAAGAAAGTGGATGGATGTTTGGACTGATGCAATGACAAGCCAGTCTTGGTGATTCAATTGCAGATGGTTTTGGGCGGTGTTACATATTTAAGCAATCATGCTTTAATTTACAAATATATAGGGCTTTTTGTTTCTCTACTATTTTTGAAGTTTTGGGCTTGACAAGTTTGGAACCTTGAACGTGATATGGATATAATGATGGTTTCCAAAAATTATGTTTTTATTGTGCTTTTGTGCATGGAAAAAAAATAAAGCTTTTGAAGGTGGTCCTTATTATTATAATCAAGTTGGTCTTTTTATTAAATCGTGGCGTGTAGGCTTCAACTTGACTAAGGAGCTTACCTCAAAGGTCCATGTATGGGTTCAACTTCTAGGGCTTCTTCTTGATTTCTATAGGAGTGGTGTTCTACATTTGATTGCTCTCCTACTTGGAAAATTGGTTGGTTTCGCTAAAAAAACTATAGATAGGAAGGTAATCAATCTTACACGTTTATTTGTATTGAAGTTGATTTGAGTAATCCTTTGCTAGATTCTATCTAAATATAACTTGGATCCTCTTCTTGGATTCAATACCTATACTATGATATCCTTCCGTTTAGATGTCAAATTTTCCATGAGTATGGGCATTTTCAAAGGAAGTGCCATCGATTCAATTTGATTATTAGTGTAGCTAATGCTCCCTCCAAATCTATTCATGGAACTAATAAAAAGAAGACTCCTATGGAAGATGGAATTCAAGATAAGGAGTTATTTTTTGTTAAGTGTCACAATAAGAGGAGAGGCCAAAAGGGAACCCTTAAGCATAGGAAAAATGACGATATCTTTATTCAATATGATGCTTTGGAGGACTTAGGTCGGGAAGAGGTGATCCCAACTGAATTTCTTTCTGGTGTTGGTTCTCTAGGAGTGATTTTATTAGAGGACAAAGAGATTCTTACTACGATATTATCTTTGGATGAATAGCAGGATAATTAGATGGACCCTTATTTTCTTGTTTGTTTCCAGATTTAATTGTGAAGGATGTTGGAGACTTCGTTGTTCCCGCTTATCTTTAGATGAAAGAGGCCTTGGATCTTGGGAAAAAAATGGGGCCCTACAATCCTTGGTCCTTTAGCAAAATCCCCTTAAAAAGGGGCCTTTAGAGAAATATTCTAAGGTGGGGTGTAAGAAACACTAGGAGAAGGTGAAGTTAATTGGTGAGACATTGGTGGAATTTGGGTTAGTAAAGACCATTGACTCCCATTTCTCCCAATCTCATAAATAATTGTCATTTCTTAGAATGTGAGGTTTATGAATAACATTCCTAGACAAAAGACTATTTTTGAGTTGCTTGGTACCCATTCACCTAATATTTTCTTTATTCAAGAAACTAAATTGATAATGGAAGGTATGTTGAATAGAGCTCCTAGAATTTGGTCGCATTTTTTTTGTCAGTGTGTTAGAGCCCATGGAAGCTATGATGGTTTGCCTTGTTTTTGTGATCCAAGGAAGGTGATCCCTCTTTGGTGGGTCTCAAGTTGCTCTTCTATTTATATGGTGGCTTCTAGTCTGGATTCTGGTGAAGCTTACCATTTCACTAATGTTTACAATCCTAATGACCTCTTGGGAAAATTACAACTTTAGTCTTCCCCCATGAGTGTAGAACCTCCTGCATGCAATAACCCTCTTGCATGCATTGCCTTCCCTTCTACAATGTGAGTGATTCCTTCCGCTGATGTGCAGTCCATTCCTATGCATGATGCGATGATGGCTAGAGTGTTAGAGGTGGGCTCTTCGACTGTTCGGGATTTTGGCATCTCTTCTTTGGGCTTAGAGAGTTTGGGGGATTCTTTTGCTAAGATCATATCTAAGCCTATGGTGACTAAGAAAGGACCTAGGGTTTCAACTTTGGTTCCTCTGTGTGGTTCTCTCTCCGTCAAGCTTTCATCTGAGGCTGAAGGGGATTTGGAGAACAGTACTGAGGTTTTTAAATCCCACGGACTAATTTTCCATTTTCATGGATTCTGGCCTAGCCTTCCCCTCTTGCATGATTGGGTCACCCATAAATGGGAACCATTTCTATCAGGAACTATTAATATCTTTCATATGGAAAAGAGGTTTTTCATTGCAAAATTTGATGTTGTTGAGGATAGAACCAAGATCCCATGTAATCATTTCTTTTGCTAGGAGGATGATAAATTTATACTTATAGTAAAGCCCTGGCATCCAGATTTTAATCCTTCATCTGAAGTCTTTAGTAAGATCGCTATATGGGTTAGAATCCCTAACCTTCCTCTTCATATTTGGCATGATTTCATCCTTGAGGAAGTGGGTGAGGCTTTGGGGAATTTCTTGTTGTTGGATCACGATTCCTTCAACATATATCATTCCATATTTGCACGCATTTTACTTGATCTTGATATTTTGAAGGGTCTCCCGGCTTAAATAAAAATTGAATCAACCTTAGGATCCTTGATCCAACAGCTTGACTACGAGGGAATTCCCTTCAGATGTCATAAATTTTTTAAGACTGGTCACATTTCAGCCGAATGTGGATTGGAGTTCAATAGAAAGAGATCTTCTTCTTCTTGGTGGAAGGGTGCTTCCACTCAACATTACACTATTTTGAAATGATCCTCTCAACCTAGGAAGATGGATTCTTTGTCTGTTGGGGCTCAATGTGCTCTTTCTCCATTGGTTGTTACTAGTAGATGGTCTTATGATGGTAATGTGCCTGCTGGTGTTGAACCTGCTCCTTTGGTTGTTGTTGTTGGTGGGTCTTTGGGTATTGTTTCAGCTAGTTCAGATGTTGTTTTGGCTCATGTCTGCTCTGGTTTGACAAATCTATTAAATGATATATCTCTGGCTAGGGATAAAGATGGCCCTATGCTGGAAGTGTCATTGTTAGATTCTACCTCGTTGTAGGGTGCTGGTAAATCAGTTTTAGATTTGTTGCGTTGGCAGGATGAGGTTGCAAGAGTTGAAGAGGGTTGAGTTACTGTTAAAGGAAAAAAAATTAAGCTGTCCTCTTCTTGTTTTGATATGACCCTTCGGTCCCATAAGAAGGGGATGAAGGGATAACTTTCTCTCATGTCTTTGTTGTTTTGTAATGTTCTATTTTTAGTTGCATCTAGAGTTTTTTTCTGAGCTCTTGGTGAGTGTGTCTTTCTTAGGCCTTTTGTTCAGGCTGGTCTATTGGGTTTTGGGAACTTTTATTTCTCTATCTTAAAGTTCCTTCTGTGTACAAGGTTTTGGGGCTCTTTCAAAACTTGTTGTTACCTTAATCAAAAAATTTAGTCTCATATTAGATATGTTTAATCCATTTCAGTTTTTCTCCCTTTGATAATGACTAGTTAATTTAGTGTTGTTTCAAGTCTAGAGGAAAAATAAAGTGGCATAGGTAGGCTTGTTCCTTCTGCTAATATCCTAAAGGACAATATGGATATCTTGAATTGAATAGATGTGAAGCCAAATAATGGCATCTTCACTTGGAGCAATAGAGGAAGTGGAGTCAATTTTATCTTAGAGAGGCTTGATAGGCTCCTTGTATCTTGTTTCTAGATTGGGGATAGGTGGACTACTAGATAAGAGATCTTATATTGGAGAGATTTTGATCACTAGAAAATCAAATTCTCAGTTGTCTCTTTTAGTGCCTCGTAAAACCTTTGTTTTAATATTTAGGTTATGTGGGTAAGGGATGGTGGAAAGAGACACTATTCTTGTTAGATTATATGTTTTCATTGATGGAAACCATTCATGATTCTGACGGTTACTTAGCATACTTTGATGATATTGAAGGTTAGAGTGTAGGTTTGGCTAAGTATGAGATAACTAGCATAGTATACAGTGCTTAGTATATGGACCAGTATAGGAATGTATGATTGAGTTTTGAGGTGTGAACCTGGGCGGAGCTTGAGAGAGGTATTGTCTACCTTGTTTACGTTTGTAGTAGTTAAAGTTATCATTTGATTGAGCTATATCTTTCTGAGTATAAGGTATATAGAGTGTGGTGAAGAACAGAGACAATTGGTTATAGGATCGATTATGGATCCTATCAGATCAGTGATTCGATTAGTTTGATAGTTGGATATGATAGATCCCACATGTATGATAACATATATGCTTTTGTTCGAGGTTAGGAACACATTTTGAGGATGGATTTGGGTGACACTTCACATGCTACTCATATTATTCTTTAGGTTGACAGTTGGAGTTATTATCTTTGCTGATGGATAAATAAGCTCATTCTTTTGTGGTGATTTAGATATGTGATGGTTAGATAAGATAATGATATATTGTGTATGTGTGATAGTTAAGTGATCAAAGGTTCGACTATTAGAGAAGAAGATTTATATTATAGTTACACGAAACTGTTCAAGCATATGTGATTGACACAGTCATGGTAGGAGTTTCCCCAATGGAGATGGTGTTATGCCCTGCATACCCGTCCCTACATTTTGTGTGCAAAATGTTGGGTTCCTTTTTTCGCTTTTGGCTCTTGCCCTATTTTCTGTCCTTTTTGTTTTTGTTGTTTTCTTCTCTAGTTTTTCCCTCCCATGAGGTTTGTTTTCTTTTGTTTTTGTCTTTCGTGTCTCCGGGACCCGGTCCTGGAGTTGGTTTTTTCTTTTCCAGAGCCAGATTCCAAACTTTGGGATTCTCTGCCGTTATGTCTTCTTCTCGTAAGAGGGTATGGTCACGCGGAATCCCCAGACTTGAAGTACGGAGGTCTACCTATTCTGGAGTTTGCGAGAAAGAAGGTAACTTGCTTTTTACCTTGGGTATAAATAGAAATTACATGTCACTTTCACAGTTACCGTGATTAAAACACTTAGAGCTTTCAGAGCGATTCCTTGGCGATTTGAAGTGCGATTAGGTGCGGATTACTCTGAGCTTAGTGGATAATTATGAGTTGATTTTTGGTGACTGTTGGTGACTACTGAAGGTTGGAGCTATTGCAGAGAGGTCCTAGTGCCTTCTCTCCTTGTCGTTCTTCAGATTTCTAGGTAGGTCCTCTGGTTCCTGCCTTCGTTCTTTTTTTTTTGGTTTTTGGTTTTGTCTTGTTTTGGCTTGTGTTTCTATTTTTCTGCATTTTTTGCTTCTAGTTTTCCACCCGTTGGTGGGTTGGCTCTGCCAGAGGGTTGTTTGCCCTCTGCGTAGCTATAGATTAGTGTGCATTTTGTATATTGTCCTAGGGTAGATTCTATGCTTGTTAATATTGTTTATAACCGTGTAAAAATCTATAAATAATGTATATTTCTGTATATCGCATGTATATATGCTTTGGCCCTCAGCCCTCCTATATTATTTTTGTACATATGTTGTATATCCTTCCAAGCTCACGAGTCCCTCACGCTCTATCATGCATTTTTTCTTCATGAGGCCAAGCTCATCGAGATGGAGTCGCCACGGTTCAAACTTGACACCTTGCTGGTTTGAGCCATGGCGGCTTTCTTTCTCCTTCGTGTCATCACCTTAATGGTGAGATTAATTTCCCATGAGTGGGCATTCAAACCATGTCCCATCTGGCATTTAATTCCCTTGTATTAGCCCACTTGTCACCATAAATGCCTTAACACCACTTGTCATCCTACCACATGCCAACACACGTCGACCAAAGTACGGCTTATTTCCAGTCACATCGGCAAAGGCTAGTTTGTCCGGACTCTGGACCTCCAGTAAGACTTTGTCTTCCGCTTCTTCATGCCACCTTGTTCAGAGGCTCTAGGATGCTAAGTCATGTTCATTCTAGATACCCCAGAACTTTTGATGTATGTACTAACGCTTGTTTGACAGGTGTAGGTTGAGGAAGAATCTCCCAGAGTTGTAACTTATTTTTATATATATGTCCCGACGGTTCTTCGGTCTTGCAGGTTGCGGATAGATTGGTTGAAGATGTCTGACATTATTGCCCCTCTTGATAGTCCGGAACTACCTACCAATTCTACCCGGGTAGCTAGGAAGACAAAGATGGAAAGAATGCTAGCAAAGCTGCCCCTAACCTCTAAATATCCAAAGGAGGGAGCTATTGCAGGGTCCAAGGTGGACTCCAAAGTCCAAGAAATAATAGATATGGACCCCGAAACTTGGGCCAAATTGCAAGGTCTAATCCAGACCATTTATAGGTTAAAGGCCGAAGGAGACAAAATGGCCACTTGTTTGGCCACCTCCGGCATCATAAGGGCTGTAAACTTTCCATGTTCAGTGCAGTCACTAGAATTAATAAAGCAGCTGGAAATACTATACAATGCACCTACTCACACAGTTCTGCTTCCAGATCCTCGGCCGCTATAGTACCCCGCCACAATCGTCACCTTAGACGCTCCAAATTTTTCTTCTAGGTTGGGGATTCCTTAGTTCAAAGGGTCCACCGTCATCACCAGGGCCAAATCATTGGAGGAATTTGGCGAAGCCGAAGGTATTTCCTGATAGCACCTCAACAGTCAGTGGCTAAAGTCTCGAAAGTGAGACCACAAAAGAATTAAGTAGGAAATTCCGTATGGGGATTTCAAAGAGCCTATCCAGGCTGGTATAATCTTTCTATGCAGGATCTTTGGGTGGCCCCACACCCAGGAATTCTCAGTGTGGATGTACTATTTTCTATACTGTATCACAACCCACAACCGAACCTTCAAATGGGCAACTATTATAGTGAACCATGTGGATACACAGATGAGGACCGTCGCCTAGAATTCCCAATTTTACATGAATTCATATGTGTTGTGGGCATTAGCACAACAAAGGCCAACTTTTCTAGGTTTGGGAACAACTGGAGAACTCGGGAATAGTCCATGGCAGGTCAAACAATGGGATCATTATCCCCAATTAAAGTGGGAGCTTAGTTTCTTGAACTTCTGCCGGGTAAATGATGCGTTCATTTACCATAATATCTTAACACTTACTCAGGATTCTGGGTACCGCCTCTCACAGGAGGAAATGTCTCTGGTAAGCTCCTACAGCCAGTATTTTATTTAGTTTTGGCATCACACCTACATTAGGGTGACAGGTTTCAATGGGAAGCCCTATCTTCTTCCCCGATATTGCGGGGACAAGATTATTCTTTTAGAGTTTTGCAGGCAGATCATGGATCTACATGCCTTCTTCATGTTGAAGAAGGTCATCAATGTCCCATTCCCTTTCTCTTGTGGGAATTATACATGCAGCCTCATGGCAGCCTGGGAGGAAGACAATGAACTAAAGAGCTTGGGGCTGGTGGAATTCCACCACACCCAAAAAAATTATGATCCCCGCGGCAAGATTGCCATAGCACTACCTCGGGCATCTGAACCAGAGGAAGAGGATATTGAAGACTTCTGGGTAGACTGCCAGGACAGTTTTGATCTCTAGGCCCGATAGAATACAAGGATGAGCAAGGGGCTCATGAAAGCACTGGACCTTCGGACCTTCCCGAAGGGATTTAAAGATGATGAGCCGATGGAGGATCCAGCATACAAAGGACAAGGGCTGGACAAACAGGATCTTCCTCCGGTGGATTGGGCCACCTAGGAGGATCTATCAATTGAGGTGGTATCCCACCCCATTTTGGAGGCAAGTCACCAGCACTTCACTCGGGTATGTCCTAAAAGCACCTGAAATAAATAAACAGTCAAGAAGGTCATCCCCTCTTCAGTCGGCGCCAGACCATCTTCATTTTCCATGACCGCTAAAGCAAGTACGAGTAGAGGGAAAGGGAAAGAGGGTGCCCCGGTTCCCAAGGCGCCTCCCCAGGTTCCTACACTTTTGATGGCCCACCTGCATCAAAAAATGGAGTCAAAAAAGTTGACCAGTCAACAACTAAGCATGCAGGTATCTGCTGGTCTCCCGGGATCCTCCTCGTTGGCAGCTATGATGAGCAGACAAACTTTCACTGAGGTGGAGTCTACTAGCATTCTGGATACCGGGGCTTCACTTATAAGAAAGAAGAAAACAAAGGTGACTCCTACACCAAGCACAACCACCACCCCTGGCATGTTGGAGATGCCCCCAGTGGATGTAAGTTCGGACTCTCCCAAACTAGAAGACATTTCAGACTCCTCGCCCCCGCATGACAATTTTGACGATACCTTCTCGGCCGAGGAGCTCCTGGAGATTCAATAGGGCATTGGTCATGCAGTCAAATAAATTGTAGCTCAGGACAAAGAGGAAGTCCCCATAGAAAAGGAAATCATGAAAGAGAAAGAAACATTAGAGCAGGAGGCCCGAGAAGAAATACAAAAAGAACCTGAGCGGGAGAGAATACCGATTCAAGAGACCGAGGATATACCAAGGCAGCCCACAAATGAGAAATTGATGGTCAGAGAACCTAGACTTGAGGGAGCAACTGTACCTCCAACCATCACGATTAAAACACCTTTGGTAACTCTGGGTGACCAAGTGCCCCGGAGCACTTTCGGTGAGGTAGTAGGCCGCCTTGTTAAACTTTGGCCAATGACCTCACCCACCTCCAAAAGATGCCCAGGTGGAGGAAAAATTCCTAACAGATGAGGCCAACGAGGCCCAGGAGCAGTAGCAACAAACAGACCAGGAAGTTTTGGACAAAGAAAATGAAGAAACAATTGGCACCAAGAGGGACAAAGTCCCTGAAAATATGGAAGAAATTGAGACCAGGGAAAAGATCCTGGATAATGCTGAAGAAGATGCCAGCATGGTAGAAAACATTGAGGGTTCTGGAGAATGCGAAGAGGAACATGAGCATGAAAAGGAAGTAGAACAAGAGGTGGATAAAGAGCCCAAAAATAATGTACACTCTGGGAATGTGCCACCGGATTCTGAAAAGAATCCTAATGAACAGGTCTTAGTAGCAAAGCCACCCCAACCACCCCAATGGCTGGTGGAGTCCAAGAAGAGAAAGATCCTGGCGAAAACCACAAGCGCTCCACTCTCATTGGCCAAAATGATGGCTAGGAATATAGAGGCTAAGAAGCCCAAGAAAGCACAAGCAGTCCATACTCTCCGAACTAGTCCCACTGGTACTACAGTTGTGACCATCACAACACCCCCTCTTGATGCAGATGCGGCAGCTATAAGGCCCAAAGAATACAATGTAACAGAAGTAGCATTGGGGAAGAGAGATAAGCAAGGAAAATTGGACTTGGTGAAGGGAAATCTCTGTAAACCGGAGAAAAAGAAGAAAACCCAGTGGGAAAAACCCCTCTCCAAAAAGAGATAGAAAAAAGCAGAAAATAAATGGCTCAAGAGACTCTCTCAAGACCATAAGTACAACTAGCCCCCCCATGAGAGAGGAATGAGACACCAAAGTCCCCCCATAAAGAAGAAACTCCTATCACAATGGTAGATGCCTGATGTAGAATCCAAAAGGAGATCCTGAAGCGGAAAATGATATTCCTCCCCTTGGGAAGAAATGAATCCAAAGGACGATGTCAAAGAAACCCTGTGAAGAGTGATGAACCAATCTGTCTCAAGATGTGTGCCTTTATCGGATGCTGAAGAATCTCTCTATCTGAACTGAAACAAATGATGCCAAATCCAAACTGATGTGGAGAATCCTGAAATGCAACCACTGAATGCACGGATAATGGTGGCCGAACAGTAATAACCTGACTGTCAAGGTAGAGGAGATGAATGTCCTCAAAATAATCCTCCAAATCTGTAGTATAAGACTCAACAAACAAGAAAGATATGTCTGCAACATAAGAGTCCAAAGTATCTA
>MU227959.1:1442761-1457385 GCA_018584345.1 Thuja plicata | reverse complement strand
TTTTCCCTCTGAAGTGGCTGGTTCAGGTATGAGATCATACAAATAAGGCAATATATTAAGCCACCTACAATGTGTAAGTATACCATTTGCCCATGACTCATAATTACCCCGTTCCAAAATAACAACTTAAGGGTGAGTAGAAAAACTGATGATAACTCTTCAAAATGAAAAAAACTTAGGAATCTGACATTACAGCATTTAGATCAAATTAATAGTATCCATCCTATGCAAACAGAACCCATGTAGGTGCCAAAACGTCCAAGTAATTGAGCAAAGTGTAAAAACACACAAAGCTGAATGAAATTTACTTGGTAAAATTTTTGATGAAATAGATAGTAAATAAATAGATCACTACAACACCTTTCCAATTCCTATTCGTTTGCACAAAATGGAGTTCGGATGCAAAAGATATGCCCCCGAGAGTGAAAAAATGAAGTTCTGACTTTGACTGGAAAAAAATAGATTAAAACTAAAAAACCAGAAAATAAAACCTATATGACAAGATAGAGCTCAGAAAGAGCTTTCCGATGATATAAGGAAGTCGATAATCCGATACCGTATGCTCAAGATATGGCCAAAATACCAAAAGTGCTCAAAACTGCCCCAAAGAAAGTTTGAGAGTAAACCCTGGTGGTTAGGTTAACCGCTAGAGGTTAACCACTAGCGGTTAACTGACGGTGGCGCCCATTTACAAAGCAGTGTTGATTTTTAACACTGCATGCGTTGATTTTTAACGCAAAAATCAATTAAAAATTGATTTTTTTGATTTTTTTTAAATTTTTCACCTCAAAATTTGAGCCGGAGAGAGAATTTTTTTCCCAGACGCTACTGTGGCCAAAAATGGCAAAATTTATATGAAAATTAACTCTCCCGTTCCTTCTGAGCGCGATGGTGGTGTCCGTTTTGGCCCAAAGTGCTCCAGAAAAAAGTGTATCTTCCAGAATGAAGAAGAAACCCTAGAAAAGTTGTGGTTTTTTCCCTCGAATCACAACTTCACAAACCCCAAACCAGGCAACAGCAACCTGGATCTGATACCATATAGGATTTGAGAAATACAAATCCATAGAATGCCAAGAATACCTGCATGCAAATAACCTGTTACAAGAGAGAAGCAGAAGGAGGAAAAAGCAGAACTCAGAAGTTGCTCAGAAAGTGAGAGCGAAATTATAATCTAAATTAATTAAAAAAGAATTACAAGGTTCAACCTATAAAGCTAAATAAAACCCTAAAGCCTAAAAAAGCTAGGTTGCACATTAATAATTAATAAAAGAATTAATTATTAATGCACCTAAGAGAAAGCTTAAGCACTAAAGAGTAATAACTTAATTAATTAAATCAACATGATTTAATTAATAAGAAAACTAATGATTACTCTAACAGTATATGTGTAGTACATTGATGAAGGAGAATTGGTTACAAACACTATTTTAAGTACACTAGATCCCAACGAGGCATACCCTGACATATTTGTGAAGTAATTTCCAATCCACTCTCTGTTAGACTAGTACAGACCACTATTGTGAGAGAAGAGCAAAATATGAGTCTTCCCTAGAGAAGGATCAATTTATAAATGGAATGGTCCAGGTGTCAGATCAATAGAAATATTCCAAGAATTTAGTTTCATTCCTTTCCACATCTTCATCCCTAGTAGCCATGTATCTCCCAGATGTTGGAAACTATCCCAAACAATTTCAGAAATATCCTTGGTCTATGCTCCTACCATGACCAAATTACTTGATTCCAATACAGATGCCCAAGATGCCTTCATGTTGTTGTTGGATGACCAAATTGACCATCCTTGTACATCAAATGGTCAAAGATAACCATCTCTTGATAAATTCAAATTACCAGGCATGTTTCTCAGAGGATTTTCCCGGTTAGCAACCCAAAAAATAGTTTTCTCTGAGACTTTGGCATACCAGATACCAATATACCAGTTATTAATATACTAGTTATTGGTGTTGTTGGGACTGAAAAATCCCAATGCAAACATGCCATTTTTTGACAGTAGGGTCTAATTTTGGGTGAGGGAACTCCCCACTGGAAGGGTGTCTCCCCTATCAGTTATCAACGAATTGCATTTTTGCAATAGATTAATCATAGAAAAGTACAATAGACAATACTTCAACCTTGTTATGGCTATAATCCTATTCCTCCCAATTTTTAAATAGTTCATAACAATAATTTTAGAGGGCTCTACTATTTTTTTTTTTTGAACTGTCCATCTTTGCTATTCAACTTCCTAATAAACTTTTCCCTTCTTTCAACAATCAGTTCACTATAAAATTTTTAGAAAGAAGTTAGCATACTACTTCATGCATGTATATTTTTAAGCTTTTACAATGTAAAATAATGTATTTCTCTAAGATTCTATCTTCCATTCACACATACCCTCTCCTCCCATATTTCTTTTGACTTTTTCCATTTCTTATTTCATATAAAAAAAATCATCATCATTTGGAAAATTTTAGATCTTTGATCTCATAGGAATAATAGCCTCCTGATAGGCCTTTTGTTTTGTTACTAATAAAGTGGATAAAATAAATTTAAATATGAGAGCGAAGTGCAGGGAAGGAATAGCTCTACCATGAAGTGACCCTAAATTAATGGCAGAGCATAGTAGAAAGGTATAAACAATGAGCTACATCCTTTTTCGCTTTAGGAATTTGTCATGAGACGATGTAATGGAAAGTTTTAAGAGGCCACAAATTCAAAAGTCATGCTTTTCCCCCAAAAAAACACCTTCTTATATGTGTAAAGTAGAAAATATGGATAGGATTTAGAACAATGTTTATTTGCTCATAAAAGTTACCCTATGCCATATTCATCCATTTACATTTAATTGTAATTGATAAGGGATGTAAATCTGTAAATGTTTGTAAAGGAAAATGGAATAAAATACATACCTCTAAAAAAGAACCCACTGAAAACCCTGTCAGAAAATCTTAGAAACTATTGATTTTCATGTTCTTGAATCGAAATTGTGAGATCTACAAAACCCAGAAATCACTTTCTGTTCTGAGAAAGGTCAATTTTGACCTAATTGAGAATGTCAACATTACCAGAATTTATGATTGTGCCCTAATGCAAAATCGACCTAAAAAGTCTCAGACTGAAATTCTATTTTTGGTTCCCAGAAGTTTGTTAAAAAGGGTATCCAAATCTTCATCCCGATCTGTTGTTCCAAATCTGTACCTACATGAAAAATGGTTTTTTTGGGGGGGGGGATGGGTTTGCCTTGGTCAAACCCCAATTTTGGAATTAACCTCAAATATATAATTGAAATTGCAGGAATAAACAAAGTAAATGAAACAATTCACCTTGCTCATGTAAAAGGTCCTTGTGGAGGATTCGAATCCTTGAACCCACAAGTATGGATGCACCAAATGGATGTATAATGTATAATATAGAATGTATGGTGTAGGATTTCTTCAATCAATTGCTTTTAAATCTTCAACTTCAATCTTGAACGGATCTTGGACTAGGAAGAAGCTTCGAGGAATGTGGATAGAGAAATCTTCAACAAGAGGGCTCCATAGAGCTTGAAACCTTCAATGGCTACCAATGGATCTCCTTGATGAGTTGGATTCTTGAGAAGTGTTTGAATTCTTGAGAATGAATGCTTCAATGGCTATTTGGCTTGCTTCAAATATTGTTCCTTAGCTTTCACTTATTTGATGGTTCTTGCTTGATGATGGTTAGAGAAAATGAAAGGAGAAGGCTTCCTTTTATAAAAATCTAGGGCACACTCTTCTAGAGAGGCTGACATAGGAGAATTAAATTCTCATTAGACCTATACCATTAGAAGTGTACCTATATTAAATATAATTTAAGATTCATCATTTTGGAACCCAAAACAGCCGACTCGAAAGCGGGATTTAAAATTTTCGGAAGCCCGAGATCCAAAAATCATCGAAATCTGGGATCTGGAAAAAAAGTTAGAAAAAGTTCAATTGTGACCTAGGTCAAGGTCAAGGTTTACCTTGACCTAGAAAGGTCAATTTTGACCGTGAGGTCAAAAATATTAGTTTCCATTTTAGGGTGTCATAAATAGATGGAAAAGTGGGAAATGGGGCAGAATAGGGGAAAAAGCCATATGCAAGTCATAGACCCATTCAAGGTGCTTGACCTGATCCCAAACCACTTACATGGAAGGCTAAACCAGTCTACAATGGAAGTGCTTCCATTTTATGACTATACATTTAGCCCCCACTTTAGCAAGAGTATGGACTCGATGCAAACTCTTGGTAAAGGAGATCATCAAGAAAAGACAATCTTATTGAAATCAAAAGGGATAAAGGAATCCTCAAGCCCCCATGGACTTAAGTCTTTATTAACCCTAAGATTACAATAAGAGAGACATCTCTAGTTAAGAGAGAAAAAGAGAGAGGGTGTGATTACCTCGCCTAGTAATATGTGTGTATCTCACTGTGAACCACAAAAAGGATAGGATGGCCCACCAAGAAAGCACTTGATAGTCACCCCATAAAGTTGTACACCTTCTGGCAGCTTTGTACATGTATGTAGTGCATCTTCTGACGGGCTTTATGAAGTACCCATGGATCCATATCCTTATATCACCATGGAATACATTTGTAAAATGTGTATCTCTTTAGGATTTAGCAACTTATGTGTGTTACCTTCCAAGAATTTAGCATATTGAATTGTAATTGAATGCGTATCTCTTCAGGATTTAGCAACTTATGTGTGTTACCTTTAGGGGATTTATCATGTTGTAAAATAGATACTTCTTAACCAAGGGAAAAGTGGATCCCGGAAAGACAGAAAAGAAGGAGATGACATCCTTCCCCCCCAAGCGTAGGAACAAGGATGAAACGGGACATATTATATCGCTCACAATACTATGCAAGACAATGAGCCCCCAAAGATTAGGCTAACATTTTTTACATTATGTGGAGTTCCATAATAGGAACATAAATTTATTATTTAGAGAAAATAGGATCAAAATACAACTCATTGCCACATGATATATAAATAACTTTACTATCAATGAGTTTCCTAACCTTATAATATGAAGCTTGACATTCATTAGTAGAGTGATCATGAATTCTATGATACAAAAAAAAAGGAAGAGTATTCAAGTGCGGACTATGTTTCTTTTTGCGTTTAGGTCTAGCAATCATCTTAGCATGAAGGAGTTTAGGCAAAAGAAATTCTTGATAAAATTCCTTGATAGGCTCATCATGTTTTCAAGTGTTATTTGAGATGTTGGTAACATTGATGTGTTTTTAAGGATTAAATCCTAATCCATAAGAATGCTCATGCCCCCCATTCTGTAAGGGCATTTGAATTCCCTGTTTATGCTACCACATCCTTGACCATGGAATCCTTGTTTAACTAGTAAATGATAACAAGGACCATAATGAGAAGTCATATCAGAAGGATTCAATGGAACTTCAATAGTCACTATGTCATTACTAGTAGGTTTTATAGATTCATAGTGGGTAGAATAAGTGACAAATTTATTACGAAGGTAATGAGAAGTAGAAGCAAAGACTCATTGTTCAAACTCTCTTTGTTGCTTCATAAAATCAAGATTAGAAACCTTATATTCTCCAATAAAGGTAGGATTAAAATCCAAGGTTCCCCAATCATCTCCAGGAAGAGAATTAGAGGAAGAAGGATTACTATTAGGAATATGAGTATTGTGGATTTGAATATTCAAACAAGGATTTGGTGCATCATCTTCATGAAGTGTATACACCATGTTATTGTGAATAAACATGACTTTACAATGAAGGGTGGAAGGAACAACATGCATCTCATCCAACCAAGGTCTACCCAAAAGGAGGTTATAATTAAGAGGTCCAAGCATAACATGAAAAGGAGTATTCAGGATGACTAGACCTACTTTGATAGGTAAGGTAATGATGCCCAAAGTTTTGTTTGTGATATTATCAAATCCACAAAGATGGATATTATCTGGTTGAATAGTTGAAAGATCGGCTTTAATCACTTTGAGAATGTCCATGCTACAAATATTAATCTTAGATCCATTATCAATCAAGGTCCTACGAATGATAATTTTATTGATAGTAATAGCAACCATAAGGGCATCATATTGATTCTGAACTTCTTTAGAAGGTAAATCATTTTGAGTAAAAACAATGTCAGGAGGACCCGGGGTATCATGCATGAATTGTAAGAAGGCATTGATGTTCTCTTGGTTAGGAGGTGGAGTGGAAAAAGTTTCTAGATATTTTTTTAAGGCTTCATGGTAGGTAGGTGAAGTTTGAAGAAGCTCCCATAAAGAAATCTTAGCAGGGGTATTGCACAAATGGTTTATCAAATCATACTCCATGCTAGGAAGACGGGGTGAGGGAAGAATGGGTTGAGAAGGTGGTAAATAATTAGGAACCACCGGTTTAGGTTAAGGGTTATTCCTTGTACGATAGGTGTGAGCTATAGAATATTGATCATTGAAATAATCTAAAGACTCCATAGGTTTACCTTTGATAGTAATGCGAGGACAACCTTTGATAGTCAACAAGGGTTTTGGATAAACCATGTTAGTTGTCTCAACACTAAAAATAGATTCACAAGAAGGAAGCAAAGAATACATCCTAGGAGGAGATGAGGTAGGATCTTGATTCTCCATAAGATCGTCACTAAGAGGGAGAGAATTAAGGGAATTCATATCATTCTTCGTTAATGCCTCATCACAAGGAGTTCCAAATGGAGGTAAAGCATCTATAATGTCTCCTTCTTTCTCTAAAATGTCTTCACAAGGGGAGTGTGTTTTATAAAAAGAGTCACCATCATGTATGAGTATTTAATCCATTAATAAATCACCCTCTTGTATCAAGGCATCTTCACGAGGAGGGGATAAATTACTATCTTTATCCAAGGGTTCATCCCAAATAGGAGGATCATCCACAATGGCTTCATGAGGAAGAGAGTAATCAATATCCAAATCCAAAGGTTCATCCCAAATAGGAGGATTATCATCCCTATCAATAAAGCACATTGTAGGAGCGCCATAAATCACTAAAGCTTGATCCTTCACGGGATAAGAGGATAAATTGTTTTCTAAAGTAGGCTCATAGAAAAGACATATATTAGCATAAGAATTAACATCAATCCTCAAATCATCTCCATAAAGAGAAATATGATGGAGAGAAAGATTAAAGTCATCTTCTTTCTCTAATATATTCTTACAAGGTAATACAAGAGAGGACAGAGAAACATCACACACACTAAATAAAGTCTTTCTAGGTGTAACACCATGCAATGGTAAGGTAAGAGGAGGATGTTGTTTAATTCCAAAATTTATAGAAAGATGTTTGGAGAACACTTGAAACAACTTGTGCAACATGATAATGAATAAAGAAATGCATAGAAAATATATTTAAATATATCCAAATGCATTCAAATGAAATCTATAAGCATAAAAAATGTAAATGTTTTTGTATTTTTAAAGAAATTTGTGATTTTTAATTTTTTATATATAAATGCAAGAGCATAAAAGAAATCTACTTTTAAATGCATGTAAGATCTAACACAAGATGCAAATCTAACACCAAAAAGAAAGTGTTTTCTATTGCGGGTTCACCAAAATGTAAAGTAATAAATGAGGGTTTATGAAATGTCGATTATTTAACATAAAATACCTTAAATTTAAATATGTTATGGGGGTAAATAAGATGTGATCCTTCTATCCTTAGATATGTAAATGAAAGATCCAAATTGATTAACCCAAAAGAAAGGAACAATGCATAAATGAATCAACCATTTGCAAGCAAGGATGAAGAAGGAAGACCTTAAGTACCCATTTTATTTATTTGAATGTGAAATAGATTTAGATAGATTGATAACCTCAATTGAATTGAATATGAGAAATGCACTAACCTTGAAATATTGCAGATCTTGATAATGTTGTTTTTTGAATCCTGTGTTGAGTTTCTAGAAAATCTGAGACTAGAGTTGGAATAGAAAAGCAGAGACAAACAAAACCCAGAAATTGTTTTCTATTGAGACAGATTTGATTTGTACCCTCAAGTCAATGTCACCATTGGCCATAATTTTTTATTGCACCCTAGAGCAGAATTGACCTAAAAAGTCTCAAACTAAAATTCTATTTTTGGATCCTGTAAGTTTGCCAAAAAGGGTATCTGAATCTCCATCCCGATCTGCTATTCCAAACCTGTACCTACAAGAAAAATAGTTTGTATGTTGGGGGGAGGGGTTTGCCTTGGTCAAATCCTAGTTTTGGAATTAACCTCAAATATATAATTGAAATTTCAGGAATAAACAAAGTAAATGAAACAATTCACCTTGCTCATGTAAAAGTCCTTGTGGAGGATTCGAATCATTGAATCCACAAGTATGGATGCACCAAATGGATATAGAATGTAGAATTTAGAATGTAGGATATCTTCAATCAATTTATTGTAGATCTTCAACACCAATCTTGAATGGGTTCTTGAATTGAAAGAGGCTTGGAGGAATGAGGATGGATAAATCTTCAACAAGAGGGCTCCATGGAGCTTGAATCCTTCAATGGCCACCAATGGATCTCCTTGATGAAAATGAGTGCTTGAGAAGTGCTTGAGAATGGATGAATGCTTAAATGGCTACTTGAATTGCTTCAAATATTTCTTCTGCACATTTCAAATTCACTCTTCAAGTCTTGAGCTCTTGCAATTATCAAGTCTTAGATTGTTCTTGCTTGTGGTTAGAGAGTCTTAGTGCTTAGAGAAAATGAGAGGATAAAGCTTCCTTTTATATGAAATTAGGGAAAAATCTTCTAGAGAGGCCAAAATAGGAGAATTGAATTATAATTGGACCCATGCCCCTAGAAGAGGGCCTATGTTGAATATAATTTAGGATTTGTTGTCTCGAAGTCTGAAACAGCCGACCCAGAAGAGTGAATTAACTTTTTCCAAAGACCGATAGCTGAAAACACTGAGATTCTAAAATTAAAAGGTCGATTGTGACCTAGGTCAAGGTTGAGGTCAACCTTGACCCAAAAGGGTTGACCTTGACCCTGAGGTCAAAATCCCATTTTCTCAGTCTGGGGTGCCGTAAATAGGTTGGAAAAAGTGGAAATGGGGCAGAATAGGGGGATAAAGCCAGATAAAAGTCAGGAACCCATTCAAGGTGCTTGACATGACCCCAAACCACTTAATCAAAAGGCTAAACCAGTCTACCATGGAAGTGCTTCCATTTTCTGACTATACACTTACAATCTCCCACCTGATGGCTAACGGATGCTACTGCTAAACAAACATTCCCTTGCTCTTCCTACTCATTTATCTCTTCTTCACAAGTCCAAGAAAAGTCCTAGCACATCCAAACTTCTATTTTGGTACAACTTTGGTGAATATGTCAGCCGAAATAACCTTTGTGTCAATCTTAACAACCTTCAATTTACCTTCTTTAACCATGTGTCTCACAAAGTGAGAATGAATATCAATGTGTTTGGAACATCACTGAGATATATGATTATGAGCCATGAAAATGGAACTGCGACAATCACAAAATAAAATATAATCATCTTTTTGATACTTCATATCACCAAGTAGTCATTGCAACCAAATCATCTCCCTATCGCCTTAAGAAAGAGCCAAGTATTCAGCTTCAGTAGAAGAAAGAGAAATAGAGTGTTGCATCCTTGAGGCCCACCTAATGGCATCTTCGAAAAACATGAAATTATAACTAGTAGTAGACCTATGTTTATCCAAATCTCTAGAAAGATCTAAATTCGTGAATCCTTGCAGTTGTTCATTTTTTCCAAAAAAACATAAAATATAATCTGAAGTTCCTTTTAAATATCTTAGTATCTATTTAACAGCTTCCCAATGAGGCTTCCTGGGATTTCTCATGAACCTACTTACATCTCCCACCGCATGGGCAATGTTGGGACAAGTGGAAATCATGGCATACATTATGATACCAACTTTTGATTTATAAGGAAAGGTGTCCATGAATTCCTCTTCCTCTTGTGTTTTTGGACACAAGTCAGAAGACAACTGAAAATGAGAAGCTAGAGGAGTAGAGACAATCTTTGCATCAGTCATACCAAATATGTCCACCACTTTGTTAATGTAATCCTTTTAAGATAAAATACTCTCTTTCTTAATTCTATCCCATGTTATTGTCATGCCAAGAATCTTCTTAGCTTACCCTAAGTCCTTCATGGAAAACTTTCTTGCTAGCTTTTTTTTCAGCTCACCAACAATTCTAGAACTTGTACCGGCTACCAACATGTCATAAACATATAGAAGAAGAATAAAAAACTCACCATTTGGAAATTTCTTGTAATAAATACATGGATTAGATTCACATCTTATGATGTGTTGATCAATCATAAAGCAATCAAATTTCAAATGCCACTGTTGCGGGGCTTGCTTGAGTCAATACAAGCTCCGTCTTAACCTACAATAAAGATGCATTTTCCCCTTTTGGATAAAACCTTGAGGCTTCTCCATATACAAATCCATATCCACATCACCATGTAGAAATGTAGCCTTTACACCAAGATGCTCCAATTCAAGATCCCACACAACTGCAAGTCCTAAAACAGTTTGGATGGTTGTCATTTTAACAACTGGTGAGAAAATATCAATGAAATCAATCCCCTCTTGCTGAGTGTATCCTTTTACCACTAATCAAACTTTATTGTTTTTTCTACCTCCACCTCCATCTTTCAATTTATATACCCACTTGTTCTTAATTGGTTTTCAATTTGGTGGTAGAGAGACCAAATCCCAAGTTTTGTTACCTTCCAAAGAACTCATTTTTTCGTTCATAGCAATCATCTATTTATCCTTATCGCTGCTTAGACAAGGGTGATCCCACAATAGTGGGTTACACATTTTGGGAGGAAGGATTTCACCCCAAAAAGCGTGGCCCACAAAAAATATATTCATACTTTTGATCGAAACAGGCAAATACATTCGATCGAAAGTGAGTAACTTACAATCAAAAGTACCAAAAATGGGTACTTTCAACCGTAAGTACTGTTTTACTTTCGATCGAAAGTAGATAAGTACTTTCGATTGAAAGTACTTTTCTACTTTCGATCAAAAGTAGGTTAGGTCTCTTTTGGCAGCATATATACAACCCGTCGAAATAGTGAAAATCACTATTTCGGCTGGGTTGAAACTGTGGGGCTTCCGAAATAATGAACATCGTCAACAGGTTTTTCACGTTTTTATTTGCATTTTTAATAGTTTTTTAATATATATTGTTTGTATATATAACGTATATTGTTTTTTATATACATTGTTTGTATATATGCGCATGTATGTGTATATATGAATGTATATATGTGTATATATATGCTTGTACATATGCTTATATGTATATATATGCATATGTGTGTGTGTGTGTGTGTGTGTGTGTGTGTGCATTGAATGTACATGCATGTGTATGTGCACATGTATATATATATGTACATATATATGTCACACACACACATATATATACATGTGATATGTATGTATATATATACATGTATGTTATATATATGTACATGTCATATGCATGTATATATATACATGTACATGTGATATGCACATGTACTACAAGTTGTATACATCATATGTGCATGTATATGTATGTACACATGTACATATATGTCATATGTACAAGTAGGTATGTAATATGTATGTACATGTATATATACACATTACATGTACATGTCATATACTATATACATATGTATACACATGTACATGTATGTCATATACATGCATTATATATGTACATGTCATATAATATATATATATATATATATATATATATATATGTCAAGTATATATATACTACATGTCATGTATATATATGTACATGTGTCATATGCATATATATACATGCATGTATAGTTCATGTGTATGCGCATGTATATATATTATGTACATATGTGTACATATATATATATATATGATATATATGTATATATATACATACATGTATGTATGTATGTATACATGTACATACATGCATACATATATATGTATATATATGTACATGTCATGTACATACATGTACATACACGTATATGTCATATGTACATGTACATATATGTATATGTACACATGTATATGTCATCAATATTTATGTACATACATGTACATGTCATATGTATGTATGTAGATATACATGTATGTACATATGTACACATGTGTACATATGTCATACATGTATGTATATGTACAGACATATATATATATATATATATATATATATGTGTGTGTGTGTGTGTGTATGTTGTCACATATACATACCTAGAAAATTGTACATGTACGTGTGTAATTTATTTAAATGAAATTTAGGGGTGATCCCACAATAGTGTGTGTCCCACTTTTTGGCCAACTTTGACACAGAGATCAACATTTTGAGAAAAAACTTCATTTTCAAACACCTATTGACGCAAAACTATAAGGAATTTGAAGATGATGTAAACTAGGGCCTTTTAGAATTTTCTTCCTAGTTTCTAAATATATATATTTTTTTTAAATTAAAATTCATTAAAATCCATTTTTCCTTCTCCTTCGAAAAGTGGTTTGTGTGAAAAAATTGTGATTTGAATATGTGACTTTCACTTTGATCAACATAACTTTTTTTTAAAATATGATAATTATGTAATTCTTTCCAAATTATATTTGTAACTTCAATATCTAGAGGATGTATTTAGTTTTATTTATTTTGGGTCAATATTTCATAGTTTATTAAGTTCTAAAGTGACAGTAACTATAATTTAGACATAAGGTCACTTTGATCACTGTAACTTGAAATGTATATATCGAAATTCAAAAAAAAAATTTATATAGAAAGGTAACACAAATACACTTTTCCTACATATTTTTCATAATTTATTTTTTGTAATTTACTATTTTTCCTAAAGCCTTGAAGAGACAGGTTGTTGAATCGCCAAACAACCTATGTTTAGTTAAAGTAATATTTGAAAGTGATAACGAACTCAATATGTATTAAAATTATATTCATTAGAAAGCTTGTTCCGAATCACATCATTTGGAATCATGTATTTGAGAAAAACATTTGATTTGGTCATTTTCTGAGGCCTTGAAAGACCAAATTTTAGGACTTTTTTTATCTTTCAAGAAATTTTCATTTTAGGGTACTTCGCGCGAAGGTGTCTAGGGGTCTTCAGGCGAAGACCCTTCACGCGAAGACCCTGTGTGAAAAATCCGGGGAAAATCATCTCGCCAAATTTTTATCTTGGCCACTTCGCGCGAACTCTGTCAACCATGTTGAAATTTTTTTTCCAAAAAATTTAGAAAGGTATAAAAGTACGGTTTTTTATTTTTTGGTTTTTACCGAATTGCAACAAGTAAATTCAATTTTTATATTATTGTGAATAGTTTTTACAAAGACATTTTTGGAATAACAATTGTTATTTCTATTTTTTTTGAAAGCATAATTTTGAAGAGGAGAAATATTATATCAAAGTATTTTTTTGAAGAAATTTTATAAAAGAAGAAATGGGGAACAAGAAGGGAAGACAACATAAATCTGCTACAAAAAGATCGTCTGGCACCAAACAAAGAAATCATGATGCTACATTGAGATATTAACATAAAACTAAAAAAGGTGAAGGACAAGCTGAAGTAGGAGGGTCAAGTCAAGTCAAAGAATTGCACATTGAAGAAGGGTCAGGATCACTCCCTACGGAAGCTTAGGCAATTGATGTTGGAGAAGGTTTAGGATCACGTACTCCTACTGGTATGGATTAACATATACATTTAGCTCAAACTATAAAGAGAAATATTAATTATAGAAACTTAGATCATTTACTTACAATGGATGTGGAAAATTTGAGATCATTTGCTAATGTTCAACCCTTAAGTCTTGCTAAGAAGAGGTCAATAATTATGATAGCAAGAGAAATATTGGCTAAATTTGATAATTTAGAAACACTTGAACAAGCTCAATTGCTTTTAGTTGTACTTATAAACAAAAAGTTGGAAGGGGCATCAAAATTATTGGGTATAGATGCAACATCAAAAAAGAGAAAAGTTGTTGACATGCAAACTGATATGATTGAAAATATTAGGAAAGGTTTGAACCAGGTAGGGAAGTGTTCTCGAACTAAAGATAAGACCATTACAAGAAAAGTTATTTTGACATCCATTGTAGGTGACAATATGCTCTGAAAAAGACAAATATCTTCAGTTTCATCTCAGACTGGTTTTTTGTAGGAAAACAATATCATGATATATTAATAGGAGAATGCTTTTGGATGATAGCACCTTGGAAGGAAGTTGGGCAATCATGTGTAGAGATCCTCGTTCTGATAGGATTGATGGAGGAATCAAGAATTTGGTCACATTATTTTGGAATGATAACACACGTCCTTCATCAAACAATAGAGATGTTATCAGACATAAAATTTCAGCTAATCAATATGAATATCATACAAAACATTGGTTGGACATAACACAACATGAAATGTATGTGTCATTTTTTAGTTCAAATCCTAATATAAAGATTGGGCAAATAGTGTTTGGATGATTGAAGCCATATTATATCAGGACAAACAAAGTGTTTGAAACTTGTTGTCATTATCATATTGAATTTGATCTTCACTATCAGGTTTTTCAAAAGTTTGTAGAAGACACTTATGGTTTTGAAAATGC
>MU227959.1:1383105-1394862 GCA_018584345.1 Thuja plicata | reverse complement strand
AACAAGCTGTAAGAATCGAGACATTCATGATCAAGAAAGGAGAATTGACCTTACATAAAGAAAATAAACAAGGGTCTTCTTCCTCAAGCAAAGATAAATCCAAATATCCCAACAAGAACCAAAATGTGGTGAATGATGGTGTTGTAGACAATGTGACTGCTAAGCCTTCCAAGGCTGCTTTTAATCTCACTACCACAATGCAAGTGGCCAAAGCCACTGAACAGGCTGCAGCGACATCTAAACCAAGTACTTCACGATTCGTTGGACCTAAGCCTTGGGCTCCTAGACCCAAGAGAGAATTTATGCCTTTAGGAGAACCTCTCGAAGCAGTTTACAAAACTCTTGTGGACAACAATTTTCTTACTCCATTGGCTAATCCGCGACCTTTTGATCCACAACCAAGACCTCATTGGTGGAATGAATCCGCTTATTGTGATTTTCACCAAAACAAAGGTCATAACGTATCTGCTTGTCAAAAGTTGCGGCATTTAATCCAAGATCTTATTGATAGTGAAGTCATTACTTTGGGAAGTCACAATAAAAATTCTGATCACCAAGCTTTCAAGGACCCATTTCCTCCTCATGGGAAAGGTGAATCATCCAAAGGCAAGAATAGTGATGCCAAGGTCAACTACACTTATACCAACAATGATAACGTCATCAATATGGTTGAACCTATCGATATCAAATACTGTAATGTCATCACTATTAAGGGAAAGGAAGATGTGTCCAAGTCCAAAATGCCTTTCATCTTATGAGGACCTGCACCTCAATCTTCGGAACAAAAACGATCTCAAGAGAGTGCTAATGTTGTCACTCGATCTCGCGCAAAACTCATTCTTAAAGGCCATGAGCCTTCTACATCAACATCAATTCAACCTTCAGATAAGGCTAATGTTGACCTCGTTACTAAGAATCCTAAAGTGGGTTCTTCATCCAATGCTGCTAACTAGAGCATTCTTGATCAGTTACAGCGCACTAATGCTCAGATAACCATTTTTGAGCTCTTAAAAATTTCTCCTGCTCATAGAGAAATTCTGGACAAAGCCCTCATTGAGGCTAATGTCCCCAAAGATCTTGACCTTGATTTGTTTCAATCCATGGTAGGTCACCTGACCTCCCCACATTATTTGTCCTTCTCTGAAGAAGATGACCACTCCTTGAGCCATCTGCATAATAACCCACTACACATTGAAGTTATGATTGGCCCTAAACATGTCCATCGCGTTCTTATAGACAATGGTACTGGCCTTAATATTTTCTCCGCTAATTTTCTCATTGAGCTAGGCTATGGTGAAGACCGCATTGATGCGCGCAAAAAGATAACTATTAAAGCTTATGATGAAGAGGAACGAAAATCCAAGGGCTTAGTTGTTTTGCCTATCAGAGTTGGTCCCGTTGAGCGTGATGTTATATGTCAAGTCCTTGATATCCCTCTAGCGTACAACATCTTACTAGGAAGACCTTGGATTCATGAAATGCAAGCAGTTCCCTCTACATATCACCAGTGTATCAAATTCCCATTTCAAGGCTCTGAGGTGACTGTACCTGCAAACACTCGCTATGATTCCAATGCCCTTACTAAAACTGCTGATATTCTTGTGCCTAATAATCGGGAATCTATTGAAATCCTTGAAGATAAGCTAAAAGAGATGGAAAAGAATTTGACTCTCACAGAAACTGACATGGGAGGTTATCAGATTGGACCTGTATTATCCATCACGTCTTTGCCTTTGTCTCCCCATTCTTTTGGGAGACCCTCTGAGAAAACTAAACCTTCTGTGACTTCCCCTCCAACGAAGTATGGTGGTGCTTTTGTACAAGCCACTGTGCCACTAGAAGAAGAAGCTGAAGATAAAGCCATCAAGGCTTGGATTTACAAAGGAGAACATAACTCTGAAGGCATTCCTCCTTATGACATGAAAACTGAAAATTATGGCAAGGGCTTATCCATCATGCAACGCTTCGGCTATAAAGGGGATGGCCCCATAGGTGCAAATCACAAAGGTCTAATTGCACCACTTGAAGCTATTGGTTGCAGGACACGCGATTCTACGGGTATAGGTTTTCAAAAGCTCACATTCCAGTTGGGAATAAATAATTTTATACCTAGAGAAGACAAGAAACCAATCTCTGAAGAAACACCTCAAATTGCAGAACCTGAAGATAGCTCCGATGAGGACACATTTCCTTATCCAATTCCACCAGACCTGGCAGCATTTTTTGCTGAACCAGACAATTTTGTGCCACGTGTCAGTACTGTAGACACTGATAGTGACTCTGATACTACTATTTCACTCACTCCATTAACTTATGAGGAGTGGAAAGCAAAATTTCCTCCAAACCCTGATCATCCAGGTGATGTCTACATACCACCGCCTTTTCAAGAGCGGTATGATCAAGAATTCCAGCCACTTCTCCTTACACAAGAGGGAAGTGATGATACAAATACCACTGAGGTATCTGGGTCTATAGGTACTCCTTTGACTATAGCAGAAGTTCTAGGCAGAACTCATCCCAATTGGGGACAAGGAGTTAATTTTACTCACGTCCTGGATATGAGAACTAATGATGAAACGGACAGTCATGTGTATGAGTTCGACAGCTTATCCTATGCCACTTCTGATAGAGAGGCGGATACAAAAAATGCATTTGAAAACCTCCTCGACGTAGGTGAACGGTCTAGTATAGGGCCATGTGAGTCTGACTCTCTAGGTGTTGACGTGTCTTCTACTATGTTTGTTTGGGATCAAAGGAATTCTAATATACCTTTGGAAGAGATCGCTTTGGGTCTCAACTTACCTATCCATTCCTTTGATGACTATACCATGAATGCACTCAAACCCGTCGCACCCCTTTCACTTCGCCACCCCGAGATTATAGACTGGCACTCCACTTCCCCAGCCAATGAATTCCTTTCGTTCCAGAACGACTATGCTCTCACTTGTTACCTAAACGCCGTTGAACCTGTAATGTCTCCTATCAGTGAAGCAAGTGTTAACATGACTGAGGCGGATATCAAGTATCTCAGTCACAAAATAAAGAAAAGAAAAAATAAACGCTCTGATGGTGAAAACCACCTAGTGGCAGTATCAGAGACAAAAATAGTAAAAATAAATGACATATCCAAAGGTGAAAACCTCTTTGAGGCGCCTAAGGATGAGCTACTTGATATGCTTCCTAGTCATTTTCAGGAAAGATCATCTGTCCTCATTGAGCCGACCCAACCTATCAACTTGGGTACAGAAGAAGAACCACAGATCATTCACTTGGCAGAATCCTTATCAGTAGCTGAAAAAGAGGAATTTATCACATTCTTCAAAAAGAAAAAGATCAACTTTGCATGGAAGTACTCAGATATGCCTGGATTAGATCCCAATCTAATCATGCACCATCTATCTATCGCACCAGATGTTAAGCCTGTCAAACAGAAACTCCGCAAGATGCATCCACACGTAGCTCTACTTGTCAAAGCTGAGTTAGAGAAATTTCTCAAAGCAGTATTTATCAGAGTTATTGACTATGCAGAATGGATTTCTAATATTGTTCCAGTGTCCAAACATGACAAATCTATCAGAGTATGCACGAACTTCAGAGATCTAAATTTGGCATGCCCGAAGGATGATTTCCCATTAACAAACATTGATATTATTGTAGATATGACAACTGGATATGAAATGTACTCATTAATGGATGGTTTCTCTGGTTATAACCAAATAAAGATTGCACTAGAGGACCAAGAAACAGCTTTCACATGTGCTTGGGGTACATTCTGTTGGAATGTCATGCCCTTCGGATTAAAAAATGCTGGAGCTACATATCAGAGAGCAGTTACCACTATATTCCATGATATGATGCATAAAACTATGGAGGATTACGTAGATGACACTTTGGCTAAAAGCATGCATCGCAACAAACATCTTGCTGATTTGGGACCTATCCTAGACCGAATGGAACAATTTAGTCTTAGACTTAATCCTAAGAAATGTGCCTTTGGCGTAACATCTGGTAAGATACTTGGTTATATCATATCTTCCAAGGGTATTGAAGTCGATCCTGCAAAGGTGCAAGCTATTCTGGAAATGCCGCCACCTAAGAATATTAGACAAATGAGAGGACTTCAAGGCCGCCTACAGTCTATCAGGCGTTTCATCTCTCAACTGGAAAATAAGTCTCAACAATTCACAAAGACTCTACATAAAGGTGTAACTTACCAATGGAATAAAGAATGTGATGAAGGGTTCACGCAAATCAAGCAGTATCTTGCTAACCCGCCTATCTTGATGCCTCCCATTCATGGGAAGCCGCTTATACTCTACATATCTGCTACAGATACATCATTGGACATTCAATTGGCTCAGGAAGATCAACATAAGAGAGAACGAGCCATATACTACATCAGTCGAACTCTGGTTTCCTATGAAACAAAGTATTCTACTATAGAGAAGGCATGTCTGGCAGTAGTGTTTGCTTCCCAAATGTTGCGACACTATATGTTGGCTCATACCACACATTTGATTGCTAAGATTGATCCTTTGAAATACTTTCTCAGTAAAGCTACCCTCACAGGTAGACTAGCCAAATGGGTCATGATCCTCAGTGAGTTCGATATCAAATATGTTGAAAGAAAAGCTATTAAGGGCCAAGCGATAGCAGATCAGTTGGCGGAGTCACCTTTGATCGATCATCAACCTTTGCATATAGAATTTCCAGATGAATCTATACTTCTTCTTACACACCGTTCCTGGACTATGTTCTTCGATGGTTCATTTACCCAACAGGGGTCAGGTGCCAGAATTCTATTCATTACACCTCAGAGATACTCATTATCAAAGGCATATAAAATGTTGTTTCCTTGCACAAATAACATTGCTGAGTATGAAGCTCTCATCAACGGTATGAAGATCGCCCTGGAATGGCGCGTGGATGCACTGAATATTCTTGGAGATTCTCAATTGGTCATCAATCAGGTTAATGATGTCTATCAGACGAGAGACGATAAGTTGATACCCTACGAAAGGATGGTTGATGCTCTTAGACAGTATTTCACTCACATCACATTTTCACAGGTTCCGAGGGCAGATAACAAAGCAGCAGATGCCATGGCTACGCTTGCCTCTATGCTGCAAATGCCTGAAAATGATTTTCGACACGAGTTCCTGGTGGAGACGTTACACTACCCAGCCTATGACTCTCCCAACTCCCAGATGATCTGTTGTGTCGTGGGACATGATTCATCACGCTACCACCATATATTCTCCTACCTACGTGACCAAATCATTCCGGATACTTACTCCCAGAATGAGAAACGTCACCTTATCCGCAGTGCATCACGGTTTGTTATCATTGCCAATGACTTGTATAGGCAAGGTCTAGACGGTACTCTCCTTAGGTGTCTAGAACCCGATGAGTCCAAACAAGCATTAGTAGAGGTGCACGAAGGCATCTGTGGATCACATTCTAATGGCCTAACACTAGCTCACAAACTTATTAGAGCTGGTTACTACTGGCCAGACATGGAGAAAGAAGCAACGCAGTTTGCCAAGTCCTGCAAACACTGTCAATTACATGGAAATCTGATACATGCTCCAGCTAAAGAGCTAATTCCATTTATTACTTTCTGGCCATTCCAGCAATGGGCCTTTGATTTGGTGGGTCAGATCTACCCATCGTCCTCTAACGGACATAAGTATATCATTACAACTACGGATTATTTTACTAAGTGGGTGGAGGCAGTACCTCTCACCATTGCCAGTGGCAAGACAGTAGCAATGTTTGTTCTTAATTACATCATCTGCAGGCACGGTGTACCCTCGTCAATCATCACAGATAATGGGGGACATTTTAAAAATAAGGATTTGACAGAACTTTGCTCCAAGTTCAAAATCACGCAGCACTGGTCTTCTATCTATTACCCTCAAGGTAATGGGCAAGCAGAAGCTTCCAATAAAATGATCCTTAAGATCCTGCACCGCACAGTACATAAATCCGGGCGAGACTGGCATCTCCGGATTAATCCAGCCCTTTGGGCATACAAGACCAGTATTAGAACACCCACAGGAGCTACACCCTATGCACTAGTTTATGGGGCAGATGCGGTGTTACCTATTGAGGTCGAGATTCCTTCTTTGCGAGTCTCCCTGAAGGGCCTCATCACTGATGAAGACACTAGAATATCTCGGCTACAAGAGCTGGAATTAATTGATGAACGTCGTCAAGTGGCATTCGATCACCAAAGAGCATATCAAAAGAGGATGTCTAAAAGTTACAACAAGAAGGTACGACCAAGAGAATTCCAAGCGGGTGATCTCGTTCTGAGAGAGAATCCTAAAAATCAGCAACATCGGGTCCAGAAAGGTAAGTTTGAACCTAATTGGCTCGGTCCATATATTGTTACTGCAGTGTTCGGGTCTGGTACTTATCAACTCTCTACCAGTGAAGGAGAACAACTGAAAGATCCCATCAACGCTCTTCATCTGAAGAAGTTCTACAGCTGAGGCATCCTCAATATGCTCATGTACATATTAATGTCCTAAAAAAATTGATCATCTTAGTGAAAACCTAGCAATAGGCGCTTTGATGTATCTCCAAAAAAAATCATATATTCCAAAAATACAAAAAAAATCATAAAAATTGAAAAATACAAAAAAAAGAAAAAAAGAAAAAGTGCCATTGATGAAAACCTGGCAAACAGGCGTCATGGTAGAAAAAAAAAAAAAGAATTTCTGCCAAGAAGGTGAAAACCTGGTAAACAGGCGCCTCTTGTTCCACAATGCCATATCTATCGCAACACCACTTGGCTTCATGCATTTGCTTTCCCGCATTTCCTGCTTTCATTTGCTTTCAGTTCCCATCAAGGCACCAACTCACATGGATTGAAACTGGTTATACTCTTGGGGCACTCCTCCTAGTCTTGGGGGCATTGTCTATTATCTTTCGGATCTATTTTTGTGACAGTCACCAGTGATTCTCACTGCGTCTGCCTGCTGTCACTTTAGCTTATACAGAGCTCTCTATTCTTGAGAGGCTCTCTCACATCAATCACCAGTGATTCCCACTGCGTCTGCCTATTGATGTATAGCTTATACGACGATCATTTCATTTGAGCATCTCTCTCGCGTCAGTCACCAGTGGTTCCCACTGCGTCTGCCTACTGTTTCTATTCTATCAAGATTTCTCACATCCATTTCAGTTGGAGTTGTACTCACATGCTTTATCTATCGAGTCTCAGTCTTGACGTTTATATGCTTTAGTCTGTACATATCTTCGGTCACTTTTGTGACACTTTGGTTCCTTTGTGAACCCTCCTGACTTGACATTGATTCAGTGCCATATGCTTGGGGGAAACAATATCTCGTCTGTCCTTGCAACATACGTCAAGTCAGTCATCCTTACTTGGGGGCATGGGTCCCCCATTTCATCATATCGTTGGTTTACACCTGAGTCAGTAATCTTGTCATTTCTGAAGGACAACTCTCTACTGACACAAACTGGTGTTTTTCAACACCACCATAACAGTGTTTTTTAACAATCTTTGGACACATCTGTGTTTTTTTAACACATCTCAGATATCTCAAACGTAAACATCTATCGATAACATTCAAACACAATGCACGCACAAGCACGATGGTGTTTTCCAACACCTCATACACATCCACATTCGAAAAACTTTGAAACAAGCTGAGCTATGATTGAATATTTCTTTGTATGCTGTCTATTATTATGGATTTCATTGACATTTTCTTTGTCTACTGCTTGTTGGTATAGTCCTGATGATCTGGAAACGTAAAATAAACAAGGTGTATGTGATAAGAGCTCCCGCAATAAGGTGGAACAGCCTCACATCCCTCGATCTTGTTTATTTGTACGCCATGGTGAGGTAGGTACTATCTTCTTGCTTGTTATTTCTCTGTATGTTATTGTTTTGCTTGTTATTGATCTGTATGTTTACGCATGATTACACTCATGGTTATCTTGGCTTTGAATGCCTCGATACTGGTGTACTCTTGCACCATTAACTGGAAACAATGTTCAGGTCATCTTGGCTTTTGTGCCCTGGTGCTTACGTTTGTTTCCTACATTTTATCCGATGATAAGTCATATTCATATCCTTATGGTTGCATTGTGGCGCCAGTTTGGGTTGTATCGACTCTTGATGTTCCAAAAAAAAAATGCTCAATGATGATAAAATACGATGGGTCTCACAACCGTGTCCTAGATTTGCACCTTCATATTGCATCTAGCATAAGATTGCATTTTCATTCTAGACTTGCATTGAGACAATAATTCCGTGTTCTCTTCATTGCATTCTTCTGGGGGTTCTTCTTCTTCACCATTACGTTTCATCACGATTGCACAGGTGTCCGATCCTCGCTCTCGTTTATTCATATATCCTTTTGGTTAGCATGTGTCGTCCTGCATGAGATGTTAGTACCATATACATATTCATATTCATAATCAATCATACATTGCATTTGCATTTTCATTTACATATTACATTTACATCAAATCATTACATACATACATCATCCATACATGTGCATTTCATACATATTTATCCATTTGCATACATTCTAAACATCTAAGCATATAGAAACATCTCATAAAAGAAAAGATACAATATGCAATGATACCACAAGAAGAGCTCATATATATATATATATATATATATATATATATATATCATGTGTCGATACTACAAAAATGGTGCTACTCGAGCATAATCGATCTCAAAAAATGGTGATACAATACAAAAAATGCCAACGCATCAGATATATCATGTGATCTGCAATCTCTGTTGTCTCTCTAGCTTTGGCCCTCTCCCTCGTCACCTGGAGGCGGTGGAGGTGGGGCCCTATCTGGAGGCGGTGCTCTCTGTGCTCCCTCTGATCCTCTCGCATACGTAGAGAATCTCACTACCTGCAATGACTCATTAGGCACAGCACTGGTGTATGCAGCATAATAGTATGATGCGCTCGATAACTGATGGGCTGTCTCCTCTCGAGCCTCGCGTGTCTCCTCTCATGCCTCACGCAGCTCCACCCGGAGACCCTGTATCTCCCGCTCTCGATCCGCCAATCGTGCGTCTCGCACCGCTACCTGTACTGTGAGGTCTCCCACCTGTCTGGTGAGCTACCTCACTCTCTCTCGTAACCGACGCTGCGGGTCCTCCTGTCCCACCTCCTGTCCAGGCTGATCCTCATGCATTGGATCCTCCTACTGAACCTCCTCCTGTGGAGGCTCCTGCTTCTCCTCTAGCTACGCTGCGAACCGTCTCCGCGATGACCTCGTACTGCCACTGACGCCTGTGCCCGAATCCATCCCCATCTGTCAATCAGGGATGGCCACCTGAGCTGTCCTCAGTCGTGGGCCCTGCTGTGGTGGTGGCATCTGACCCTGTGCTACCTTTGGTGGTACCACCTATCCTCTCCCTACTGTGCCCACTGGATCTATAAATCTGGGGAAAGGATGTCTAATGAAATACTCACTATACTCGGCTGTGACGCCGGCATCTGCTATATCTCTCATATAGTCCCACTGCACTGGAACCAATGACCAGACCTCTATCATCGTCTGACCCTGATCCATGACAGTCCCCCAGCCTCGCCTCTCCTCATCTGCAAATCAAGCATATACCATATAATCCTGGGCGATGTCCTGTGGACGCCCAGACTGCCGCCATACTCGCCTGAACGGGAATCTCTCCAGCACTGAGATGATGCGTCCTATCAACGCACGAGGACTAAACATATGACTCAGCTGCTGATCTTCGTCGTCCCAGGCCTCTGTAAGTCTCCACGGCCTCCAAATCACAGTTGATAAATCGTCGAGCATAGCTTGCCACTGATCTGTCTTACCCAACTGGGGCTGGGTAACTGTCCCTCTGTATCTATATATGTACGGCTCCAAAGGCTGCCGTATATCCTCACATATGGGCCTCGTGACGGGAAGATGCTCCCATGCCCATATCTGTAAAACGTACACCCCTGCTGCCATACTCTTCAACTCCCTATACACGACCTCGTGCATCTCGTGATACATATGCGCCAGCATACACTGGCCCCATCCATAACGTCGTGGTCGCTCTATCATCTGCTATAGCATCCTGCCCCAGCCAAACTCTAAACCGTGCTGTCCACGGTCTGGCATCAGATAGCACCCTAGGAAGCATGCCAACACTACTCGCAACCTGTGCATCTGGCCGTATGTCCCAATCAGCTCCTCCCATGAGATAGCTCTGCTGCCTATCTGGGCATCCTGAAACATATGTCTCAATGCTGCTAAGCCCACCAAGGGCTGTCTCTCATACTCAACCCTGATACCAGCAAATGGTATCCTCAGGATCCTGTAGATGTCCTCGGGAGTGATAGTCATCTCCCCCTGTGGTAAATGAAATGTGTTCGTTTCTGAATGGAAACGCTCTACTAGTGCACACAGTAACCCGTGATTTACCCGGAGCTCGGGTATATCACACAGCGTACTCAAGCCCAATCTCGCTATATGCGCCTCCTCATCATCAGTCAGATGTGCTACTAACCCACTGATCGCTGGATGGCGCGATCTGAATGCTATGTCTGGAAAGATGACCTGCAAGACATAAGAACAACAAAGCACTATCAGTACTCGTCAATGGTCAAAGCATAATACAATAATAAAGCATTCAAAATAGCCTACGGACACTAATGACGCTGACGCAATCACTTCTGGACGCGACGCAGACCTCTTTACCATTGGACATGACCAAATTTCGCGCGCAACTATACTGCTCTTTTGCGCGATAAAATCCTATTTCGCATGGAAATTTCTATTTCGTGCAAACTTTCGCCCTGGATCGCGTGAAGATCTATCCTTTTTTGGGAGATATTCGCACGAATTTGTTTACCGATTCGGGCAACGTTTCGCTTCGAACCACGCGAAGAACTAGTTTCTTCACGCGATTTTTTGTACTGGGGCGCGCAAAGAAACTACTTCTTCGCGCGACATCCAGTAAAAACCTACCCTAAAACGTGCAAAATTGCCCTAAAATCGACCTAAAATGTGTAAAATTTTGAAATGCGAAGAAGTTTATCGATTACTCACAAGTGGTCCGTACGCTGCGGGCTGGCTGTGCCTCCGGGATCACTCAAATCGATGGCTGCTGTAAGGGATCACCATTTTGTCTCCTACTCAGAGCTCTTTTCTCTCAAGTCAAAAGGTTGAAATGATTTGAAAATGACCCTTTCATCCTTATATAGGGTTTTGACCTAATTTTCAAAGTGCTCCGTTTTGCGTGAAAATTGCACCACTACCTAATTTGACCGTCCTGAATCCATTTTCGTGATCGAAATCAAAATCTGACACTTCTATATAGCTCAAAATCGCATTTTAAAATTTTCAGGACCGACACGAACGAACGCTTGTGCAGTCACTCTTCTGACTTCGCTTTCTCGTCAGACTCTTATCATATCATCATTTTCTACATTCTTTGACTTTTTTCTTCAAAAGTCAACTTTGGTCAACTCTGGTCAACCCCAGTCAAACTTGATCAACCCGACCTTGCAATCACTCGAAACTACTTCTGAATCTTCTGAATTCTTCCGGGATCTATTCTAAATCCTTCCTATCTGCGATTTTTCTCTCTCTATCATCAGTATGATGTGTCATCTTTCGATTTCGCTCCCGAGGGGGCAGGATGATTACATCATTGAATCCTTTGCAATCAATTTAATCAAACCCCTAATTGCCTGGGGCATTTCAGTTTTTCGTACCTCATGGTCA
>MU227959.1:1370464-1382441 GCA_018584345.1 Thuja plicata | reverse complement strand
ACATCACATTTAATTCCTAAATATCTATTTGGCTAAACAAATCCTATGATCGAATTAATTTAATTAATAAAGTCCTAGCACTTTAATTAAATTAAATTCACCCTCTTTAGCTGAGACACATAAAAAAAGAATTAAAAATATTTAATTATTAAATAAATATCCTCTTTTCAAATATTTGAATTTAATATTCAGATAATTGAGAAAAATCAATTATGAGGTCATATTTGTTTTATTAATTGAATATTCTATCAAAAATCTTATTTCTATTCAGAAATAGAAACTATGAATTTATTGTGCTTTAAAGATAAATAAAACAATTAAATTCAAATAAATCAATATTAAATCAAACAGATAAAACAGTTAAAATAGGAATAAAACAATTTATTGAATTCTTTTCAATAAAGCTTTCTATTTTAATTGGTTTTTTCTAATTGTTTTATTTCAAAGATAGGAAAGTTTCTATTTCAATCTTCTCAGGGTTTATAAAAGAGCCCTCTTTCTTCATTCAAAGCCCCGAAAATAATATAGAAAATTGCATTGTTAGAATTCTCAATTATTGTCTCATTTTCATAATCATCTCACATAGATTAACTTCATTTTGCAAATAGAATAATTTCAATTTCTAGATTAAAATTGCATTGAAATCATGTTAGCATTCATGTTTAGGTGATCATTCATATTTCAATTCATAGCATAATCTTTGCATTGCATTGTTTATCATGATTAAAAATCCTTCGTTCTTAGATGGTTCGTAGTTGTGAGGCCCTTGTCCTGAGAGAAAAATTCAAAACCCCATCTAGATAGAAGGCAACAGGTCAAATCACGCAGACAGGCACGATGAATAACTCATATTCAGTCTTGGCTGTACCTGATGAAGAAGGACTATGTTGAAGTGTGTGGTTGATTTAGAAGGCCAAAATTAACTCATACAATTAACACTCACTGGAAACCCTAGTTTCTGAACAAGGTTGTTACAAAGGTTGACTTATTACACTAATCAAGAAATATTTTCTTTAGTATTGGTAAGAAAAATATATTTGTAATAAAATTATCTTTCCACCCAGATAAATTTCAAACCAATACCAGTCTTTAATAGGTCATACTAGTCAAATTACAAATAGGTTTACACAGAAAAAGAAAGTTAGAACTTACAAAAATGAAGTTTTTCTTGGTCCATTTTTCTCTAACCTTGGTTTGCAGGCATACTGATAGGGAGACTCCTTGGTCACCTTCTGAGTTTTCTTGAAACTCTTCTTAGGCCTCTACTAGGACCTCTAGGGCTTCCTCAATCCACCCCTTCTCATTAGAAATATTCAATCCTTCCCTCCAAACAAGAATTCTTCCTATCTTGTCAAGGTCACCATTCTTGTGTTCTACAAGAACTTCTCAAATCAACACCTTCCAAGCCCATACCATGAAATAGAGTTTCAGGAGGTCAAGGGCTTCATTTCACTATAATCTTGATTCCAATTTATGGTCTCAACTTATCAGGATTGGTCATGTACCAATCGAGTTCTAAATTCCTACTATTTAGGCCTTGTATCCTTTTACCAAATTAGGCCTCCTAAAAAGTAGGACAACACTTTTTTTGTGAAAAAAATTCAAAGGACCCCCAAATATTTTGTGGAAATCTTCAAGTAAAGAAAAAACCCACAAGGATTTTCTAAGCCTCTTGGTCTAGAACTGTCCGTACACCCTATTTCCAAAATATGACACATTTTTTGTTTTTTAGACCAGTTTTGGGTCTTTGGGGTCAAAACTTGGCAAACTGAGTTCATGGGTACTCCTCCACATTTCTGAGTACCTACATGACATAGCTCATCACATCCATGGCCTTCTTGGCTCATGAAAAACACCCTCCAACAATTTCAAGTTGACTGTTATTAGATCTTCCTAACCGGGCTATTCACTTAGCTCGCCTAGGGCAAGATCCTAAAAATACTTGCAAGCCTTTCCAAAGCTCCTCCTTCCATATTCCTAAAACTCCATGGACCTAGTCTCCATTTGCAGGTCACCATACAGAACCAATGGTGGGAAGTGGAGTTAGGTCCACATCTTTACTCCTTGGTCAAAACTAGATAGCAAACAGTCCAAAACAAAAAGAATTTACAAACTACAAAAAAAACAACTATAAATCAAACTAACTATTGAAAAAGATTTGTAACATGCACAACAATGAATTCCACTAGTCACAGTGTTAATTTCAATCCATGCACAACACAAAAACACCAAAATCCTTCAAATATGCTATCTTCACATTCAAAGCTCTTGGCTCCAATATCAAAAAAAAATCCATACAATGTCCTCTCTACCCTCAAATTAGGGTTTTTCCACCTTATATCCTTCCCACATACATGTTTCACTCCTTCTATGGGTTCAAAAACCATTAGAACCTCGAAACCCTCTAGACAAAAAAATGTTGTCAGCAACTTTTAAAAGTTGCTAATGTTGCATAGCAACATTTTACATCTTATTTGCAACTTACACTTTTTAAGTGTTTCTCCACCAATCTAACCTATTTAACCTTAGCTAGACCACCTAGGGTATCCAAGGACCCTAAGAACCACCATGACATCACTCTACCCTTTGATGACATCATCATGTACAGTCCACTAATCAAGAGCCAAAAAGAGTTATTTTAACCAAACATAAACATAAAAATGAAATCTAACTAAAAAAATATTGGTCAACATGACCTTATGTATTTACATTGCCCTACAAGAGGGTCTTACACACACTAGCACACTTAAAATGAAAAGAGACCACCAAACTTGCTGGCATCTCAAGGGTGTTGCTGCACCATACTACCAAGGTTAAGAACTGATGTCACCTCTAGGGATAGGAGCTTAGGATCAATTCCCTGCCTCTTAAATTCATTCTTAGCTACCCAAGTATCCTTAGCCTCTAACATGCCTGCCCACTGAATGAGATGTTCCATATAAGTGCCCTTTCAAGTCTTTTTCTTCACCCGAGAGTCTAAAATATTCACTGCCCTTGGTGTTGGTGTAGGGGTAATCTGAACATCTACTACTATGTCCTTACCATCTAACTATAATTCAATATCTACTAGTGTAGGTCCTTTGTACTGGACTAAATCTTGTACATTGAAAATAGGAGAGATTGCCAAATATGTTGGCAAGTCAAGTTTATAGGCATTTTGCCCATACTTTGCAAGAATCTTGCAAGGACCAATCCTCCTCATCTACAGCTTGGTGGGGGACCCCTTCTACAATTTGGACTTGTTCTTAGATGAACCATCACAAGGTCACCCACAACAAACTGAAGATCTTTTCTTTGTTCATCAACTCTAGCTTTCAACTTTTGTGTAGCCTCTTCGAGCTGCTTCTTTACTTGCTCATGAACTTCCTTCATGGATTGAGAAAAATCATCTGCATATACACTCCTTCCTTCTACATTTTCCAAGCTTCTTAACTCCAACACACCTCTAGGGTGCAACCCATAAATTACTTCAAAGGGGCTTTTGCATGTTGTCTTATTTGCATTGTCATTGTAGGCATATTCAGCCTATGGTAACATCTGATCCCACATCACTCCATACTCCTTTGTCAAGCACCTAAGGAGATTTCATAGCACTCTATTGATCACTTCAGTCTGACCATCTGTTTGGGGATGGTAGGCTGACCCAAATGACAAATTGGTTCCCAACCTTGACCACAAGGTCTTCCAAAAATGACCCATGAATTTGACATCTCTGTCAAATACTATGCTGATGGGAAAACCATGAATCCTTACCACTTCTTTAAAGAACAAATGAGCAATATGACTGGCATCATGGGTGGTTTCGCAAACAATGAAATGACTCATCTTGCTAAGTTACCTATCTACCACCACAAATATACTATCCAACCCAGTCTTATTTCTAGGCAGCCCAACAATAAAATCCATACTGATACATTCCCAAGGCCTATTAGGAATGGGCAAAGGCAGATACAAACCTGCATTTGATGATATACCCTTGGCTTTTTGGCAAACCAAACATTGCTCCACATACTTCCTGATGTCCTTCTGCATCTTAGGCCAATAATAGAACCTTTGTACTAGTTCTAGTGTCTTATTTAGGCCAAAATACCCACTTAAGCTGCCATTGTGCTTTTCTTGAATAACATTCTCCCTCATAGATCCCTTTGGAACACATAACTGCCCTTCTCTAAACAAGAGATCATTCTGGATTGTGTAGTCTACAAATTGACTATGGAAATGGTTCTTGAAGTCTTTACATACCTTGTATGCTTCTGAGAAGTCCTCATCACCTTCATAAAGTTCCTTGAAACTTTATATGCCTATACTTTGCAGCTGCACTTCTTGGACTGTCAAGAGTCTGCTACTCAAAGCATCAGCCACTTTATTCATCATCCCTTTCTTATGTTTGATAGTGAAGGTATAGGCCTACAAATATTCCATCCACTTAAGGTGTTTGTTGCTCAACTTCTCCTGAGAATTAATAAAACTCAAAGCCTTATTGTCAGTATAAACTACAAATTCCTTGGGCAACAACTAGTGCCTCCATTTCCTCAAAGCTCGCACCAATGCATATAACTCTAGGTCATAAGAGGAGTACCTCTTCTTGGCCTCATTCAACTTCTCACTGTAAAAGGCCATTGGCCTATTCTCTTGATTCAATACTGCCCCAACAACTATACCACTTGCATCACATTCAAGGGTAAACAACTTATCAAAATTAGGCAAAACCAAAATAGGTTGTGTTGCCACTCTCTTCTTCAATACTTCAAAACCTCTACCAGCCTCTGGAGTCCACTTCAATTTATTTTTCACTCCACCTTTTATTGTATCTAAGACTAGTGCACATATTTCACTAAAGCCTCTAATGAACTTTCTATAAAATTGTGCAAGTCCATGGAAACTTCTTACCTCAAAACTGCATGTAGGGGTAGGCCAATTTAAGATTGCCTCAACCTTGCTGGGATCCATCTTCAAGGTTCCTTGTGACACCACAAAACCAAGATAGATCAAATCTTGTTTCATAAATTCACACTTTTCCAAGTTAATGGACAACTTCTCCTCATGAAGTTTCTTCATCACAATCTGCAAATGTTGGAGATGTTCCTGCTTTCTCTTACTAAAAATGAGGATTTCATTTAGGTACACAACTACAAATCTGCCTATTTAGTCCTTCAACACCTCATTCATCAACCTCATAAAGGTGCTTGGAGCATTGCTAAGCACAAAGGGCATGACCAACCATTCATAGAGCCCTTCTGTTGTCTTGAATGTTGTCTTCCATTCATCCCCCTCCTTAATTATGATTTGATGGTACCCACTCTTCAAATCCAATTTGGTGTAGTGCCTTGCTCCTCCCAAACAGTCCATAAGATCTTCAATCCTAGGAATGGGAAACCTATATCTTATAGTGATCCTATTTATGGCTCTTGATTCTATACAAAGCCTACACTTTCCTCCCTTCTTTGATGCTAGAACCACTGGTACTGCACATGGACTAATGCTTTGCCTAATAAGACCTTGGTCCAAAAGTTCTTGGACTTGTTTTTCTATCTCCTTTTTTGATCAGGAGTCACCTTGTATGCAGCCTTGTTTGGTAGAGATGCTCCGGGTATGAAGTTAATCTGATGACTCATGTCTCTTGGAGGTGGTAACATTGCTAGTGTCCCATCACTAACTATGTCTTTAAACTCTTTCAACAACTCTTGCACTTCCCTTGGAAATGGTGTTTATTCCATCTTCTTCTCTTCACTAGGCTTAAGCATGATAGCATAGTGTTGTCTTTCTTCACTCTTTACTTTCTATAAATACTCTTTACCTCCCTGAAATAAGACATTAGTCTCAGCTGATGTAGAACCCTCATCATCCATAAGTGACTGAATTTTATAAGTGACCCCATCCTTCTTGAAGGAATAAAAATTCTTCTCTCCATCATGCACTATTTTCCCATCAAACTGCCATGGCCTACCTAAGAGTAGGTGGCATGCATCCATTGGGAGTACATCGTATAATTTTGCATCCACATACTTTTCTATTGAAAAATTCACCCATGCTTGCTCATTAACAAGAACATGCTGACCCTTATTCAACCATGTTACTCGGTATGGATTTGTATGGAGTAGTTTTGTCAATCCCAACTTGCTGACTACCTCCTCTGAGATAATGTTATTAGTAGACCCTGATTCTATAATCATCTTTCAAACTTTCCCAAGAATCTTGCACTTTACTCTGAATAGTGCCCTCCTTTTCTTGGTTTCTTATTTGACCGGTTCTTTAATGAGTATTCTCTTAATCATAATATTCTCCCCACTTTTTGAATCAAGGTTGATTTTAGGGGATTTACCACTTTTATTATCCTCTTGAGCAATGTAATTTACTCTTTTCTCACCATGTGAGCTAGAAGCTTTATCCGGGCATCTATAGGCTAGATGGCCTAGTTGATTGCAATGAAAACACTTCATGTTTGCAAAGTGTGAGGCTCTACCTGAACCTCCAAATCTGCCTCTTCCTCCACCTTGGAATCCTCTTCCTCTATTCATGTTGCCTCTACCACTGGTCTCATTGACTATCTTAGTCAATCTAGCTTCACCTTGGGACCTATGGTCACCGCCTTTGCCTACAAAGCTGCCTATTCCTCTATTTTCTTTGACTCTACCTCTTCCTCTTTAGGTATGATCATGCTTCCTCTTGCTCTTCTCTTCTATCTTAAGATCCATTTGATAGCACTGTCTCACACTTGTCAAAGTAGCAAGACTCATCTCCTCTTGTATAGACCACTTGAGCCCATTTTGATATCTAGCCAATCTAATGCTTTCATCCTCCACTATCTTGGACCTTAAACATAACTTCTGAAACTCCTTTGTATATGCTTGGACTTCAAGGTCTTTTTGTTTCAGGTTTTGTTTCTTTCTATGCATTTAAACTTCATAGTCATCCGAGAGATAAGTTTGTTTCAACTTAGCCAACATACCCTTCCATGACACAATAGGACTCTTTCCCTCTTTCTCCCTTTCATTCTAAACATATTCCCACCAGGTAAGTGCTGGTCCTCTTAACCTAGACTTAGCCACCTTAAATTTTTGAGCATCAGTCACCCCATCACATTCAAAATGATTCTCAAGGCTGTCTATCTAGTCTAAAACCAAATAAACATCCATTTGTCCACTAAACAGTGCCACACCCTCCAAGGCTTTTCAACTCAAGAATTTGAGTGCCTTTAAGAAGGGTTCCTTTGGTAAGACCAGATTAGGGGTAGGTGTTTCTTCATCTAGTTCTCACTCCTTCTCCTTAGCTTCTTTTTCCTTTTTGTGATCTACCTTGTCCTTTACACTATCTGCCTTAGCTCAGACTTCATCCAAGAGTTGCTCCATTTGAGCCAATCTCTCTCTCAGCAACATGTTATCCTCTTCTTGTTCATCCACTTTCTTGGCCAATTCAACATTGGTCACCATCTTTCTTTATGCACTAGACTCCTCACTTGAGTATTTGGTCTACAACATTCACTAGCTGCACTACTTCTTCTTCCCAAATCTTGAACATGGGCTCTGATACCACTCTGATAGGGAGACTCCTTGCTCACCTTCTAAGTTTTCTTGAAACTCTTCTTAGGCCTCTACTAGGACCTCTAGGGCTTCCTCAATCGACCCCTTCTCACTGGAAAGATTCAATCCTTCCCTCCAACCAAGAATTCTTCCTATCTTGTCAAGGTCACCATTCTTGTGTTCTACAAGAACTTCTCAAATCAACACCTTCCAAGCCCATACCATGACATGGAGTTGCAGGAGGTAAAGGGCTTCATTTCACTATAATCTTGATTCCAATTTATGGTCTCAACTTATCAGGATTGGTCATTTGCCAATCGAGTTCTAAATTCCTACTATTTAGGCCTTGTAGCCTTTTACCAAATTAGGCCTCCTAAAAAGTAGGACAACACTTTTTGTGAAAAAAATTCAAAGCACCCCCAAATATTTTGTGGTAGTCTTCAAGTAAATAAAAAACCCACAAGGATTTTCTAAGCCTCTTGGTCTGGAACTGTCCGTACACCCTGTTTCCAGAATATGGCACATTTCTTGTTTTTTAGACCAGTTTTGGGTCTTTGGGGTCAAAACCTAGAAAAATGAGTTCATGGGCACTCCTCCACATTTCTGAGTACCTGCATGACATATCTCATCACATCCATGGCCTTATTGGCTGATGAAAAACACCCTCCTGCAATTTCAAGTTGACTGTTATTAGATCTTCCTAACTGGGCTATTCACTTAGCTCGCCTAGGGCAAGATCCTAAAAATACTTGCAAGCCTTTCCAGAGCTCCTCCTTCCATATTCCTGAGGCTCCATGGACCTAGTCTCCATTCCCAGGTGGCCATATAGAACCAATGGTGGGAAGTGGAGTTAGGTCCACATCTTTGCTCCTTGGTCAAAACTAGACAGCAAACAGTCCAAAACAAAAAGAATTTACAAACTACAAATCAAACTAACTATTGAAAAATCTTTGTAACATGCACAAAAATGGATTCCACTAGTCACGGTCTTAATTTCAATCCATGCACAACACAAAAACACCAAAATCCTTCAAATCTGTTGTCTTCACATTCAAAGCTCTTGGCTCCAATATAAAATAAAAATATGTACAATGTCCTCTTTGCCCTCAAATTAGGTTTTTTCCACCTTATATCCTTCCCACACACATGTTTCACTCCTTCTATGGGTTCAAAAACCATTAGAACCTTGAAACCCTCTAGACAACAAAATGTTGTCAGTAACTTTTAAAAGTTGCTAATGTTGCATAGCAACATTTTACATCTTATTTGCAACTTACACTTTTTAAGTGTTTCTCCACCAATATAACCTTAGCTAGACCACCTAGGGTATCCAAGGACCCTAAGAACCACCATGACATCACTCTACCCTTTGATGACATCATCAAGTATAGTCCACTAATCAAGAGCCAAAAAGACCTATTTTAACCAAACAGAAATATAAAAATGAAATATAACTAAAACACTCTTGGTCAACATGACCTTATGTATTTAGATTGCCCCACAAGAGGGTCTTACACACACTAGCACACCTAAAATGACAAGAGACCACCAAACTTGCTGGCATCTCAAGGGTGCTCCTGCACCACATACATTCCTTTTACACTCAATTTCTAACCTACATAACTACCCAAATTCATTCTAACTTCTTAGTTTACATTAATGATAACTTTGATAGCATTTTGTGCAACTTTGACAATTTTTTTGGACTTTAACAACACTTTTGTAACTTTTAACAAATTTGACAACTTAAAACACCTAAACATTCAAAAATAGTCTTTCAAGACCCCAAATGGTCTCAAATGACATTATTTGCTCAAAAAAATCTAAAAAACTCAAAAACAAAAGTATACAACATGATATAGAAGTGCATCCAAGGATGCCCCTGCATCATACTCCCTAGGAGAGAGAAATAATACAAGTTCCACTTAAGTGAAGGTTTTCAACAATAAAACTATGCTTAAGGATATCTACCTTAGTCATCTAGGTAGCATCTTCAATGGGGAGATAGTCTGACTTGATTAAATACCTGAGATATTGGTGTTCCCTTGTCTTCTTAAGCTCCTTGGTATCAAGGATGATTTACAACTTTCTAGGTAACTCTTCTACTCAATCAAAGTGTAATATGTCATGTATACCTGCTCTTTCATCACACTCCCAAAGTAGGAAAAATTGGAGTTTCATCTCAAATAATGGTCTTCTATTCTTCTTCCTCTTATAATTATATTGCATTGAAAGCTTCTCAACCTCACCATGCATGTATTGGATTTATTTGAGCTCTTTAACCTCAATTTATTGGATGGCCTCTTCCCTATTATATTTTCTCCATCTAATCGCTTTCTCATCTACAAGATACCAAAGTTTTATCTCTCATTCGTAGGCATACTCAATACTGTCCATTGGAGCATTCTTTTCTCATTTTACTAGAAGGTTAGTAGCCACCTTCATCTGAGTTCCTCTGAATACTTCTATACTTTTTTTGACTCTTTTTAAAGCTAAAAGACATTCTTTAACTTCATTTCTTCTTGATCCATCTTTCTTCATATTTGCATCCTTACTCTCCAATATCTTTATGTTTTCAAGAAGATATATTTCTACTGCAACATCTTCTTTAATTCTTCAACTCTTCCTTTAGGACCAATAATAGGCATTACAATATCTTCCTTCAGTGTCTCTTCATTGGTCTCTTCTTCAAATGGTATTTTTACTTCTTCCACTTTCCGTTATTTCTAAGAAAATTCATGTGTATGTTGTTTTCTTAGTTTCTTCACATCATTTTATTGTGGCTCACTTGGAAACTCTACTTTTTTCATACCCCTATGGGTTTTCCAAATGTTTTTTTTCTTCTTTTCTCAAGGAAATCATCATTTTCCTTATTCATCCCTTGGCCAATAACACTATAGGTCACTTTACTCTATTTTTCATGTCCCAACCACTTCTTTGTCTTAGTGCTTTCAGTCATTTCTTCCAAAAGAACTTACATTTTTAAAAACCTCTCTAGAACTTCTAGAAATATCTAGCCAATTCTAAATCTTTCTTTTTCATATTTTATTTCATCTTGTCTTTATTTTCAAATTATGGCTTCTTATCTGGAGGCTACATATCTATCTCTTTTCTTTTATTCTTGATATCTCACTTATTGCTTTCTTCATGTTCTTCTTTGCACAGCCTTTTAGCACCTAGGTTCTCCTCAACCTGTCAATATCCTACATAAACGTTTTCAAGAAAAAACAAATATTCATAAGGATCAATAGCCAATTTGTATTTTCTCAGATATTTTTGGCTCTCAAACCTATTTTCCTAGAAATTTTAGGCTTTGATACCAAAAATGAATCAAAGGAAGAACTACAAGCGAAATATAAGTTAAGTTCTCTTCCAAAGATAAAAACCTAGACCTTCATCCTTAGATTACTACAGTCCCTTTGAGGATTCTTGGGCATTCTTGTAAAACACCTCTCAAACAAGGTTGTGAAATTGTTACAAGGCACTTTTGATTAGAGACAAGTCCCCTTCTTACCTCCAATATTTAAAAAATGCATTGTTACAACACTTCTTCAATTGTTCAATATAGGGGAGATATCCCTTTTATGGTCTAGTGGGCGTACAAAAATAAAATTTTATTCCAAAATATTGAACGCAAACCTAAAATACATGTCACAACATTATTAGAGAGAGTTCTCTGGTTATACAATCCAAAACATGGTTTGTTTGATCAAACCCCATCTTCACTTGGCTTCTATGATTGTAAATCGACAATATTGACACTAACAATAATACATAACTTCTACAAATCAAAGAATTAGGAACTCCCATTTGGATGGATAGAAGCTTATATGAAAAAAGAACTTTTCACCAGTTTTTATGGATTTACAATAGTACAAAGTCAAGATATGAATTATTTACACTCATTGGAAACCCTAGTGTTTGAATAGGGCTATTAGGAAGATTGACTTATTAGACCAATCAAAATATATTTTCTTTAGGTATAGTAAGAATGAAAAAACATCTGCAATCAAATTACCTTTCCACAAATTTAATTTTTAGACTCATATTATTTTTTATCAAGTCGTACCAATGGGATTGTAGAGTGATTTGTAACATAGAAAATGCAAGGACGAACATACAAAAATGATTTTTTTCTTATTCCATTTTTATCTAACCTTGGTTTCCATGCATCCATTCTTTTTAAACTCAATTTCCAACCTCTACAACTACCCAACCACAACCCTTATTTTGTAATAGTTTCCTAATGTTAAATGTAACATTTTTCTAATGTTTTTTAATAGTTTCCTAATGTTTTGTAACATTTTTCTAATGTTTTATAATAGTTTCGTAATGTTTTGTAACAGTTTCCTAATGTTTTGTAACATTTTTCTAATGTTTTGAAACATATGCAATAAAACTAAATAACATTTTCCTAATGTTTTGTAATAGTTTCCTAATGTTTTGTAACATTTTTC
>MU227959.1:1328650-1358937 GCA_018584345.1 Thuja plicata | reverse complement strand
GGTACAGACTGGAGGAAAGGAGCAAGGAAGACGGGGAAGGTCAGGGATGGTGGCGGTTATCCAGCGTGGCCAAAAGGGGTTTCCAAGAAAGGTTTAGGGCCCAACCATCATCCCGATTTAGGTTAACGGTGTGGTAGTTGATTTCTATGGCTTCCTTAAGCTTCCTCCTGAAATAGTTGTCCTCCTTGGACAGGATTTGGGTGTTCTCCATACATATATGAGATTGGATTGAATTGACAAGTTTAATGTTGAGATTGTGTTGATTAGTTATTTTTAAGACTTTTTCATTCTTTGTGCAAGTACTGTAGAGTTGATTTGTTAGCATTTGTAAATTGGTTAAGTTCTAGGGAGTCTGTTGGTCCTGTTCAGAGTAGTTTGTGTTGTCAAGGCTCCCCCATGAAATCCAACCGTGGGAAACTCCTGAGGGTGAATGATTTTTTTAGGGGAGCCTATGTATAGTGTAAATACATTAGGATAAGTCGTGAAGAGTTGAGTAGCTATTTTTAATGTTATGCCCTAGGCGAGCAAGGCCTGTCCGGCTAGGAGTGTAACAGGGAAAGAATTGAGTACCATTCCAAAGGCATGTCTGAGAGAAACAAACTAGGTGAAGTTACAAAAGCCTTAGGGTCTAAATGAACCCTATCTATGAGCTTAGGTCCTAACTAATCCATATTGATACATTTCTAGCAATAAATTAGTGGATTGTTGTCAATGCTTGAAAATAGCCCTAAATGACCTACATTTCAGGACAGTAGTGTACAGATGGTTGGAGGAGTTAAAACCTTGAAAATACTAGAGGTATTGAAAAAGGGTATCTGAATCCTAAGTCTATTTTTAGGGTTTTATGGAATATTTTAGCAAGAATCCATAAAAACCCTTTGGATAGGGCTAATAGAGAACTAGGTCTAATAGGACCTAAACCAGAGCTAGTTTGGAACTCGATCACTTTGGGATTGAAGACTCACTGAAATGGGATTAGTGGGATTTCATTAGATGTCTTGATGAAAACCATGACCTTTGTAGCACTTATAAGAATGTTTGGGAAGGTTTGAGCTTGGAATTATCCAAGAGGATATTAGGACAAGGAGTACTTTCAATAGTGGAAATATTTCAAGGTTAAGCACAGAGCAACTAACTCTTAGTGTGGAGTTAGAATAGTCTTAGGCCTTAAGACTTAAGACTTTAGGGGGTTCTAGGATTGGATTAGGATCCAAAGTAGATGTGGACAAGTGGAGTCCATAGTTGAGCAAGTGCAAAGCAAACCTTGGAACTCTTACACCAGATTGGTATCAAAGCATAGTTGATCAGACTTGTGGTTAATCTTCCAACAAACTGAATTAGTACGAGAGTCAACCATTGTGACTAATGATGAGTTATCTAAGAAAGTGGGTGATCAAGAAGTGCATAATAAAATGCTCTGAGATAGATTGGCTCAACTAGAGAAAAAGGTCGATGAAGTTGATGAGAAAGAAGATAAAGTGAAGGATAAGATTGAAGGGAAAGGAAAAGATCTTGCCATTGATGAAGAAGTAACTGAAGTTGACCCTGTCCTTAATGAGGAGCCATTCCTGAAAGCTGTAAAGGCTATGAGTTGCAAAGAACTAGAAGGAGTTCCAATCTTTACTAGAAAGATGGAACCAGAGATAGTCCTTGACTGGATAGATGGACTAGAAGACCATTTTGAGTGTGATGGAATAACTGAGGCTCAAAAGGTGAAGGTAGAAAAGCCTAGACTGGGAGGGTCTGCACTCACTTGGTGGAAATTCATCCAATATGAGAGAGAGAAGGAAGGAAAGAGTCTCATTTCTTCATGGAAGGCTATGGTTTCAAAAGTCAAAGATGCTTATATCCCTAAGGATTATGAAATCAAATTGCATAAGAGAAGGCAAGGTTTGAGACAAAAGGACCTAGATGTAAACTCATACACTGAATAATTTTAGAGACTTTGCATGAGATCTAGAGTTGCAGAGGATGAGAAGGTTAAGGTATCAATATACCTAAATGGACTAAAGTGGACCATACAAGATGAGATGAGTCTTTTGACTCCATACTCCATTCAGAAGTGCCACCAAATTGCCATCAAAGTTGAAGAGAAGCTAAGGAATAAACAAGACTCTAGTACTACCAGAGGAAGAGGTAGAGGGAGAGAGACTGGGGGACAGAGAGGTGGATGTGGTGGAAGGAGTTTTGAACCCTAGAACCAAGGGGAGAAAAAATATTTTGAACAAAAAGAAGGAAACTCCAGTAGAGGAGGTTCAAAAAGAGGAAGAAACAACAATCAAGGTAGGGGTAATTACTTTTCCAATATGAAGTGTTACCACTACAATCAGATGGGACATCCTACATACAGATGTCCAGAGAAGGGTTCAACTTCACAAGGAGGTGAAAAGAGGGTGAACTATGTCCAAGAAGAAACTAGTCGTGGAAACAAACACCCTGAGGTTCCTTTAGAATCAGAAGAAGGTGAGAACCTTATGATGAGAAGAACTCTGATTAAGGAGCTAGTAAAAGAAGAGCCTAGCTAGAGGAGGTCACTATTTAGGGTGAACTGTAAGATGATGGGAAAATTTTGTAGATTCATTATAGACTCAAGGTCTACTGACAATATAGTGTCAGAGGAAGCAGTCAACAAGTTGAAGATTACAAGAATACCCCATGTATGTGTCTGAATGTTGACCTCTAAATCAGCCACAACACAACATAGGCATTGCTCAATCATTGAATTGTGAAGGTGAACATGAATTTCTTATTCCACAATATTGATCGAATCGACCTGTTGCCTCCTACTTAGTTGGGGTGTTTAATTACTCTCAGAATAAGAGCCAACAACCATAGACCATTGCTAAAATGGAGGATTTGAAAGCTTTGAAAACTGAAATGAAATTTATTCTATATGAGAGGTGCAATTGTAATCTAGGAATGAAGATGTGTATTTTAAGCTAAGAAACTTAAAAAAGATGAAAGAATTAAGCTACTTGATAAATAAACAAACTAAATTGAGATGAACAATGCCATTAAGCTAAATGAGATTACACTAAATATGCAATAAAAGTTTGGAAATATGAGAGAATTGAGACAATAATTCACTATAGTTTAGGAACTCTAAAAATTGTTCTCTTCAAATGAAGGAATGAAGGTCCATAATATAGAAAAGCCTGAAGAGAGGATGAAGAGTTTCTTGGGAAGAAACAGCTAACTCTTCATCTTCATGGAGGAAGGTGAGACAAATATGAAGGAATTATTTAATTAAATAAATGGATTATTGCCACATGGGTGGCTTTCCACATTGTTTGAATTATTAAATTCAAGTGAGGATAATCCATTCAAATAACCAAATAATATTTAATTCCCTTGATGTGTATAAGCTAAAGGGGGTAGGATTAATTTAATTTAAAAGCACTTAGGTCTTTATAATTAAATTAATTAATCATAGGGATTTTTAGCTAATAAATCTTTGAAAATTTAGGAATTAAATATGGTGTAAGATTTATGCAAATTTAGGTTTTCTACATTTGAGACTAAGTCAATTAAAGACAATTAGGAAGGAGAATTTTCCTGGTACGATAGGACTTCGATGATGAGAATTTGAAGAAATGCACCAAAATTGATTAGAATCATAAGGTGCCAATTTTTGGGTATTACATTTTTCCCCTCTTTGAATTGATGTGCGAGAAGGGTGATCCCACAAAACTGTGTCCCACTTTTTGGCCAACTTTGACACTGAAATGAACATTCTGAAAAAAAAACTTCGCTTTCAGACATCTATTTTCATAAAACCATTAAGAATTTGAAGATGATGTGAACTAGTAACTTTTAGAATTTTGTTTCTAGTTTATAATTTATTTATTTTTTAAATGGAATTTATTTTGAATCCATTTTTCCTTCTCCTTCAAAAATTATTTTTGTGAAAAATCAGGATTTTTCAGGAGTGACACTCACTTTGATCAACAAAATTTTTTTTATAAAACTGATAAGAATGTAATTATTTTGAATTTAGTTTTGTAACACAAATATCTAGAGAATCCATTTGGTATCATTCGATTTGGTTGAATATTGAATAGTTTATTGAGTTATGAAGTGACATTAATTATAATTTGGAAATAGGTTCACTTGGATCGCTCTAACTCTATCTCTATATATCAAAATTCATTTATTCCTTTTTTGATAGAACGGTAATAGAAATACCTATTTCCTAGATATTTTTCATAATTTTTTTCCCTAATTTACTATTTTTCCAAAAGCGTCAAACAGAGAAGTCGCTAAATGGTCAAACAACCTATGTTTAGTAAAACTTAAAAAGAAAAGTCTTAATAAACTCTATATATATATATATATATATATATATATATATAACTCATAATCACTGGAAAGCTTTCTCAGAGTACTATCATCTTGTATTTGGGTTTTTCAAATGAATTTATTTTATCCCACAAAAGGTTAATGTCGAAGTGATTTTTTGTCAGCATTTTGATGGGTTCAAAGGAGACTCGATTGTAGGTGTGAGTGAGGAGTAGAGGGATTATACCAAAGGGATTTTGATCCAAGAGGATTTTATCCAAACATTTTGAATTTACTCCTTCAAATGGGACCTCTCAATGCTTAAATCATCATATTTTCTTCAAAATGTGCAATTTTAGCAAAAATTGGGATGTTCAAAAAAGTGGGACACGCTATTGTGGGACCACCCAGCAGCGCGTTGATTCAACGAATAGTCAGATGTGACAGATGAAGATTTTGAGAGTCTAGGTTAGGTTTCCAAGACACCAATCAGATTGAGAAGCAGAACCATCTTCAGAACGAAGCATGATTCTCTGAAGTCTAAGTTAGATTGTGAAGACAACGGTCCAAATACCAATTGAGAGAAAAATTGGAATCGGGGTTAGATTTACCCAATATCTATTGATAGCTGATGAAGATTTAGGACTATCTCCAGAATCAAGGTTAGATTGCCCCAATACAAAGGTTAGCCATCTAAGATCTAGGTTAGGTTGCCTAGATAATGGTCGAAAAGATCTTTTGAGAGTTGTCTTCAAAATGAAGCATGACTTTCAAGAATTAGGGTTAGATTGCCCCAATACCCAATGGGATTTCAAGAATCATCTCCAGAATGAAGCTTGATCCTTGAGGATCCGAGTTAGATTTCTCAGATACCTAGAAAGATAGATGACAAGATGCGAGGCATCAAGATGTCCCTAGAGATTCAAGATCATGGAATATCCAATTTTGATGATAAGGTACAAAATATTGAATATGCGTGAAGTGATGAGATGTCCCTAGCAATGGGGACTTTTGATTTAGATTAGACTGATTCGAGAATGATGCAAAAAGATTCAATGATGTAGTCATCCTGCCCCCTCGGGAGCAAAATCAAAAGATGACACAATAGAAACATGATCGACATCAAAAATTTGTAGATAGAAGTAAGATCGAAGATCCAGAGGAATTCAAAGATAGATCAAGAGAAGGAAGAATTGATTTAGAGCGATCGGGAGATACTGTTGACTAGGTTTGACCATAGTTGACCAAATTTGGCTAGAATTGACTAGAGTTGACTTTTGATGAAAAGATTGCAGAAGCTAAGAAAATGATGATGAGAGATGATGCTGACAAGAAAGCGACGTCAAAAAGTCGAATGCACAAGTGTCAGAGCATGTTGGTCCCAAAATTTTAAAGCGCGATTTTGAGCTACTTAGGAGTGTCAAATTTCGATTTCGATCATGATATTGGATTGAGAATATAGCTAAAGATAGAGAGAAAGGATTGAAAACTTATGCAGTCAAGAGGAATCCAGGACAAAAGATGAGAACCTTCAAAGAATGAGAAGACAATGAAGAGAGCACCAAAACTGTCGCTATGTAAGCTTAAAATGTGAATGCAAGCCTAAGATAAATACAACCCTAGGACTTGGTTGTTGGACTCATCGCATAGTTATCATCATCGAGTTTTGGAACATCAGATTTGATACAATAATTACTGGTGCCAATGAAACCATAAGAATATGAATATAACTTTCATCAAATAAAATGTAGGAACCGAACGTAAGCGCCAAGGCACAATAGCCAAGATGACTTGAATATTGTTTCCAGTTTGATATAGTAAGAGTACACTAGTAAACAAACAGAGCAATAACAGTCAAAGAGATAGTTCCAACCTCCCCTTAGCGTACAAATAAACAAGATTGAGGGATGTGAGGCTTTCCCACCTTAATGCAGAAGCTCTTATCACATACACCCTGCTTATTTGACAACGTTGGATTATCGAAACCACACCCACAAGTAGTTGATAATGAAAATATCAATGAAATTCATTTGAATAGATAGCATACAAAGAAAGATTCAATCATAGCTCAACATGTTTCAAAGTTTACAAATGTTCATGTGTTTTAGGGGTGTTGAAAAACACTGTTGTGCTTGTGAGTGTGATGTGTTTGATTGCTATCGAGAGATGTTTATGTTGCGATGTTCAATGTGTCCAAAGATAGTGTTGAAAAACACTGTTTGATTGGGGTGTTGAGAAACACCATTTTGTGCCAGTAGATAGTTGTCCATTAGAACTGACAAGATTACTGACTTGAGTGTAAACCGAAGATGCAATCAAAGTGGGAAGCCATGCCCCCAAGTAATGAACGTTGATGACTGACTGACTCATATAGAGAGGATGAATTCGAGTGGATTGCCCCCAAGTTATGGTGCTGGGGTTGTGTCAAGTCAGGTGGGATCTTGAAAAGACCCAAAGTGTCACAAAAGTGACTGAAAGCTATGTACAAACTAAAGCAAATCATGCAAAGACTGAATATCGATAGATAGAGCATTTGGGTATAACACCAACTGTAACAGATTGATGTCAAATATGCAGATAGAGAGTTGATGTGGGAAATCTCAGTAGTACAAAGACACTAGATAGATGCAATGAGAATCACTGGTGACTGACGCGAGAAAGATTCTCAAGTAGAAAGATCGGTGTGAGATCTAGGCATCAGTAGGAAGACTCGGTGAGAACCATTGGTGACTAATGCAAAGAGGAGAGAGACTCCAAAAGATAGGACAATGCCCCCTAGACCAAGAAGATACCCCCAAGTGTGACCAGTTTCAATCCATGTGAAGTTGGTGTCTTGATGAGAACTAGAAGCATGTGGAAAGCAAATGCAAGTAGGAAAGCAGCAAAGCAAGAAAGAAAACAAAAGCAGGAAAGCGGGAGAGAAAACTGCAAGACAGCCAAGGAATGTCGTGATAGATAGAGCATTCTAGAACAAGAGGTGCCTGTTTACCAAGTTTTCACCTTCTTGGAAGGAATTCTTTTTTTTCTACCATGATGCTTGTTTACTAGGTTTTCATCAATGGCACATTTTTCTCTTTTTTTCATTTTTTTGTATTTTTCATTTTTTGATTCTTTTTGTATTTTTTCTACTTTTCAATTCTTTTGGTATTATCAAGGTGCATGTTTACCAGGTTTTCACTAGGATAATAGATACATCAAAGCATTTTTTTTCCAGGTTTTCACTAAGATTATCATTTTTTCAGGACATTTTTGCAATTTTTAGGATTTTCTCAGAATAAAGTATGTACATGAGCATTCAAAAGACATTTCAACTGTAGAAATTCTTCAGATGAAGAGCATTGATAGGCTCTTTGAGCCATTCCCCCTCCTCTGTAGAGAGCTGGTAAGTGCTAGACCCAAATACTACAGTGATAACATACGGACCAAGCCAGTTTGGTTCAAATTTTCCTTTCTAGACCCGCTGCTGTTGATTCTTGGGGTTCTCTCTCAAGACGAGATCACCCATTTAGAATTCCCTTGGTCTGACCTTCTTGTTGTAGATTTTAGATATTCTCTTCTAATATGCTTGGAGATGATCGAACACCACTTTCTGACGTTCATCTAGTAGTTCAAGCTCTTGAAGCCGAGATATTCTTATATCATCATCAGTAATGAGGCCCTTTAGAGAGACTTGCAAGGTAGGAATCTCAACCTAAATATGAAGCACTGCATCTGCACCATAAACTAGAGAAAAGGGCATGGCCCCTGTTGGTGTTTGTATACTGGTGCGGTAAGCCCATAAATCTGGATTAATCTAGAGATGCCAATCTCATCCACATTTGTGTATTGTGTGGTGTAAGATCTTGAGAATAGTCTTATTTGAAGCTTTTGCCTATCCATTACCCTAGGGATAATAGATAGAAGACCAGTGCTAAATAATTCTAAGCTTAGTGAATAATTATTTTAGATCCTTGTTCTTGAATTGACCCCATTGTCAGTGATTATTGATGAGGGTACACCATATCAGCAGATGATGTAGTTTAGTATAAACATGGCCACAAACTTGCCATCAACTACAATGAGGGGCACTGCCTCGAACCGCTTGGTAAAATAGTCTATAGCAGTAATGATGAATTTATGTCCCCTTGAAGAAGACGAATGTATCTGACCCACCAAGTCAAAGTCCCACTACTAAAATGGCCAAAAGCTGACAAAAGGAATGAGCTCCTTGGCAAGAGCATGGATCAGATTTCCATGAAGCTGGCACTGTTTGCAAGCTTTAGCAAATTGTGTAGCTTCTTTCTCCATATCTGGCCAATAGTAACCAGCTCTAATAAGTTTGCGATCCAATTTTAGGTTGTTTGAGTGAGACCCACAGACACCTTCATGCACCTCTACTAACGCATGCTTGGACTCATCAGGTTTTAAACACCTAAGGAGGGTAGCATCTAGACCTTGCCTATATAAGTCCTTAGCTATGATGAAAAACCATGAAGCACTACTGATTAAGTGACATTTCTCATTTTAGGTGTAAGTGTCTGGAATGATCTGGTCATGAAGGTAGGAGTAAATATGGTGGTAGAGGGATGAGTCATGTCCAATGACTGAATAGGTCATCTAGGATTTAGGGGAATTATAAGCAGGGTAACATAACATCTCCACTGGGAATTCCTGTTAGAAGTCATTTTATGGCATTCCTGTTTGGTAGATATCATTCACCTTATTGATAACCAACTGTGAATCTCTAAAGACCTTTAGCTCATTGACACGCCATTCAATAGAAATTTTTAATCCCTTATCAAGGCTTCATACTCAACAGTGTTATTTGTGCATGGAAACAACATTTTGTAACCCTTTGGTAATGAATACCGCTAAGGTGTAATGAACAAGATTCTGGCACCTGACCCATGCTAGGTGAATGATCCATCAAAGAACATGGTCCATGCCTGATGTGTGAGAAGCATGATGAACTCATCTGGGAACTCGATCCTTAATGGTTGATAGTCTTTAATAGGTGCCTTAGCAAACTGATATGCAATTTCTTTCCCTTTGATAGCTTTTCTTTCCACATACTCAATGTCAAATTCACTAAGTATCATGACCCACTTAGATAATCTACCCATGAGGGAAGCTTTACTGAGTAAGTACTTTAATGGATCAATTTTTGCAATGAGCCTTATAGTGTGAGCAAGCATGTAATGTCGTAACTTTTGGGAGGAAAACACCACTGCCAAGAAAGCTTTTTCAATGGCAGAATAATTCATTTCATAGGAGACCAACATTCTGTTGATGTAATAGACTTCTCTTTCTTTATGGTTTTGATCTTCTTGGGCCAATAGAGCACCCAAAGATGTTTTTGTAGCTGAGATGTATAAGATTAATGGCTTCCCATGAATAGGAGGCATTAATATAGGTGGATTAGCCAGATATTGTTTGATTTGTTGAAGACCTTGTTCACATTCTTTATTCCATTCATAGGTCACACCTTTATGTAGAGTCGTAGTAAATGGTTGTGACTTGTCAGCTAGCTGTGAGATGAAGCACCGAATGGACTAAAGATGACCTTGAAGACCTCTCATATGAATGATATTGTGAGGTGGAGGCATTTCAATGATAGCTTGTACCTTTGTAGGATCCACCTCAATACCTTTTGCGGAGATGATATAACCAAGAAATTTTCTAGAAGTTACTCCAAATGCACATTTCTTAAGATTGAGACGTAGTCTAAAATTTTCTATACGATCCAGTATAGGGCCTAGATTAGTAAGATGCACCTTCATGTCCATGCTTTTGGCAAGGGTTTCATCAACATAATCGTCCATTTTTTTTTGCATCATATCAGGAATTATAGTAGTGACTTCTCTCTGATACGTGGTTCCAGTATTATTGAGACCAAAAGGCATAACATTCCAGCAGAAAGTGCCCCATGCACAAGTGAAAGAGGTATTTTCTTGGTCCTCTGGCACAATTTTGATTTGGTTGTAGCTAGAGAAACCATCCATTAGGGAGTACATTTCATACCCTTTTTTCATATCCACAATCATATCAATGTTGGGTAGTGGGAAGTCATCTTTTGGACATGCCTTGTTTAAGTCCCTGAAGTCTATGCAGACTCTGATAGATTTTTCATGCTTTGACACTAGAATGATGTTGGAGATCCATTCTGCATAGTCAATTACTTTGATGAATCTATCTTTTAGGAGTTTCTTTAATTCCGCCTTGACAAGTAGAGCCATATGTGGATGCATTTTTCTATGTTTTTTCTTGACTCATTTTACTCAAGGAGCTATTGAGAGGTGATGCATGATAAGATCAGGATCTACACCAGGCATGGCAGAGTATGTCCATGCAAAGTTTATCTTGTTTTCATTGAAGAAATCTATGAATTATTTGAGTTCTTCTACACACAAGGATTTAGCCACATGAATAATGTGCGGATGTTCTTCTGTACCCAAATTTACTAGATTAGTACGCTCAATTAGCACATATGATGATTCCTAGAAATGACTTAGAAGCGCATCAAGTATCTCATCCTCAGGCACATCAAAGAGGTTTTCGCCTTCAAACATGTCTATTTTTTTACTTTTTTCGGCTCTGACACTGCCACAATGTGGTTTTCACCGTCAAAGCACCTCTTTTTTTCTTTTGATTTTATTACTAAGATACTTGATATCACTTTCATTCATGTTGACACTATCTTCGCTAGTGGAGGATGTTACAGGTTCAACAAAGTGGAGATAACAGGATAGAGCATAGTCATTCTAGAATGTGAGGACTTCGTTAGATGAGGAAGAGGAATTCTAGTCTATTAGCTCAGGATGTTGGAGTGAGAGAGAAGTGACAGGTTCAAGTGCATTCATGGTATAATCATTGAAATTGCAGACTAGTAAGTTGAGACATAGAGCAATCTCATCCAAAGGTGTATTCAAATCCCTTTGACTCCTAGCGTCCGTAGTAGAAGACACATTAACATCTATGAGATCAGACTCATTAGACCTTACACTAGACCTTTCACCTATGTGGAGAAGGTTTTTAGATGTATGTGTAGTATCAACATTCCTATCAAAGGATCCTTCTGAAAGACTATCCAACTCATATTCATGGGAATCTGTGTCTGAACTCTAACAGGGATGTTTGCACCATGAAGGTTTGGGAGTTCTTGTGACACCAGCTTGTTCTTGCACAAACTGCTCTTGCATCTGTGATGGTATATATAGTTCACCCTGGAAACTAGGGTCTTGTGACACTTTCTATTATTCGCATGTCAGAGAAGTGAATAAAATAGTGCCATTGGAGTCACTTCTAGCCTTGGCTGTACTGACATGTATTATGACATCATCTAGCTCAGCAAAGAATGCTGCCAAATCTGGAGGAATAGGATAAGGAAAGTAATCCTTTTCAGAGCTATCCTCTGTGGTGTCAACTGTAGCTGTGCCTTCAGGTTTTGGTTGAGGATCCAGTTTTGGAACATATTTGTTAATCCCTAGATGGAATAGGATCTTATTGAAGCCTAAACCAGTTGTATCTTTTGCTCTTCAACCCGTAGCTTCAATAGGTTCAACTAGCCCATTACCATTCATCCCTATTGGACCACTCCCTTTGTATCCAAAGTGTTTCATGATTTTAAGACCTTCACTATTGGGATCTATTTCACAAGTTGGGGTGGTCTATTCAGATATGTCCTTTCCTTTGTAAAGCCAAGCTTTAACAACTCTTTCCTCATCTTCATCTTCTAATGGTGTTGAAGCCCGTAGAAAGGCACCATCATAAACTATTTTAGGAGGAGTAGTAGAAGATTTATTGTTCTCAGAAGGTCTCCAATAAGAATGAGGAGACAGAGGTAGAGTTGTTAATGATAGCATAGGTTCTATTTGATACCCCCATGCCTATGTTTTTGATTTTCAAAGTTTGTCATCCTAGAATTCCATGGATTCTCTGTTAGTAGGAACAAAAGTATTAGCTGACTGTGTGAGTGTATTACAAAAATAGCCCATATTAGCAGGAACTATCCTTTCTGCATCGTTAAAAGGAAACTTGATGCACTGATGATACGTAGATGGAACCGCTCGCATTTCATGAATCCACGATCTTCCCAATAGGATGTTATAAGCAAGAGGAATGTCTAGCACTTGACAAGTGACATCTCTTTCAACAGGTCCAACCCGAATAGGTAGCACAACTAAACCTTTAGACTTTCTTTCTTCTTCATCATAGGCTTTGATAGTAATTTTCTTGCGGGAATCTATGTGATCTTCATCATAGCCTAGCTAATTGAGCAAGTGAGCAGAGAAGATGTTGAGGCCAGCACCACTATCAATAAGAATGTAATGGACACACTTTTGTCCAATAATGACCTCTATATGCAAAGGAGCGTTATGTGGGTGGCTGACCGAATGGTCATCTTCTTCTGAGAAAGATACATAGTATAGTGAAGGTAAGTGACCCACTATACATTGAAACTGATCAAGGTTAATGTCTTTGGGGACATTAGCCTCTGCGAGAGCTTTATCCAGAATTTGCCTATGAGAAGGCAAGATCTTCAACAACTCAAAGATGGTTATTTGAGCGTTGGTTCTTTACAACTGGTTGAGAATGTTATAATTAGAAGTAGGAGGTGTGGGGACCATTTTCATGGTCTTCTTGGTAGGTCCAACAACAGCTTTATCCATGGATTGCTTCGGTGTGGATGTAGTAGTAGGAGGGTCAGGACCCTTGAGAGTGATCTTAGCACGGGATCTGGTAATGATGTTTGAGCAATCCTGAGATGATTCAAGTTCAGACGAGTGAGACCTAGGGCCTCTCAAGACAAACAAGGTCTTAGGCTTAGGAGCATACCCACTCCCCTTGATAGTAATCACATCACAATACTCAACTTCGATAGGTTCTCTCATGTTCATGACATTGTCATTAGTGGTATGCATATAGTTAACCTTGGCATTGTTGTTCTTAGTGTTGGAAGACTCACCTCTCTCGTGAGGAGGAAAGGGATCTTTAAATGCCTGGTGATCTAAATTCTTATTATGATTATCCACAACAATATCACCATTATCAATTAGAGCTTGGATCTTATTGCATAACTGAAGACAAGTAGGATTCTTATGACCCTTGTTCTGGTGATAGTCACAGTATGTTTTGTCATTCCACCAATGGGGTCACGATTGCGGATCATATGGATGCTTGTCCAAAGGAGTGAGAACCTTTTTTTTCACCAAAGTCTTATAAACTACATCAATCGTTTCTCCCAAGGAAGTGAATTCACGCTTGGGTCAAGGGGCCCAAGGTTTGTTGTTAGAAAATTTGGAAGGCGAATGAGTGTTTGTTGTAGTCTTTTCAGAAATTTTGATCGCTTGTATGCTAGAAGTAAGATTTAAAACTGATTTTGAAGGAGCCAGGGTCACATTATCAACCACTCCATCATTCACAATGTCCCTATTCTTGTTGAAAAACTTCCCTTTATCTTTGTTGGAAGAGGAGGAACCTTGTTTGTTGTCTTTGTGCAAAGTCAATTCCCCTTTATTAACCATAAATGCCTCTATCCTCATAGCTTGCTTAATCATGCTGTCAAAAATTGAGGGGACCTTGAAGCTTTACCTGATACCCAAAATTAGGAGTGAGATTTTCCAAGAAGATGTCAAGTTTCTCAGATTTGGGTATTTTATGAGGATACTTGGTGTAAAGTTGTCTCCATCTCTAGAGAAATGTCAAGAATGGCTCCCCTTGTCTTTGCTTGAGATTGAAAAGGTCCCTGATGCTGATGGGATGTTTTATGTTGTGAGAATAATGCTGGATAAAGAGATTTGCAATCTCATAAAAATTCTTAATGTCAGTGGATAGTTGAGAAAACCACTCCATGGCAGGCCCACCCAAACTTTGGGGAAAGAGAAACATCAAATAAGTTTGATCGTGAATGAAATTCATAGATAGGGCCCCAAATTCTCTTAGATGATCCTGAGGATCAGTGGTACCTAGATATTTATCATACTTAGGGAGTTCCACACCCTTGGGAAAAGGTGGCATATGAAGACTCCTATCAAAAGGAAAAGGATAAATACTCTACATCGTGAATTGTTGTGTGGGTTTGTCCTTATCCTTTACAAGTTGGCTAATTTGGTTTTGCATATCTTGAATCATCTTTTGCAATTTTGTAGTCTCAGTCTCTTCCTCTTTAGTCAAGTGTTTCCACTTTGAAATCTGGGGGTAGCTTAACTCCTTGGTTTGCCAATTCTAGAAAATATTTCTCTCTTATCTTCTACAAGGATAATTTCCATCATCTTGATGAGACCCTTATTAGATTTTGTAGAATCTATGTCATTTTGAGTTATCAGATCATCATCATTACTGAGGATCTCATAAATGCTTGGGTTCTTCTCTTGACTCTGGTCATGTGGAGGAGGGTGATGGTGATGTTCTTGCTGATCAGCTTGGGATTGTTGATTCTAATCATTTTGAGATTGATCATGGGACTCGCTGTATTGACCTTGTGGGAAGTCAAAAGGGCCTCCCATGTTTCTGATGTGGGATTGTTCCATGTGCACAGGTTCAGTGTGAGTGTGTGTATCGAGCTAAGAGTTCATGGCCAATGTAACTTCTGGTGGGTCAAAGGGATCGATGGGTTTGGAAGGATCAATAGGTTCACAAGGATCGATAAGGTAATGAGGATTGTCAAGAAGATCGACCCAAGTAAGTGACCTTCCAAAGTTTTGTCGATCTAGAAGAAATGAGTTATGTTGATCGTGAAACAATAGTTTAGGTTGTCTTTAAAACAAGGGATTATAGCAATGTTGGAACACCAGCTTCTGATTTGGACTCGGATCTATACTAAATGAAGAGGAGGAATGTGAGGATGCCTCTTGACTATCAGAGTGAACAATAGGTTTGGAAGGACCTCTTCCTTGATTGCGACATCTACCTTTACTTATTCTGGAACCATGAACAGGAAATATATTGCTGCTTCTAGTCGTAATAGGCATAGATGAAGTTGAAACAAGAGAGGACTTAGGATCCAACTCAGAATTTTGTCTTGAGAAATAGCAAAAAGGAGATAAAGGATAGAACATCAAAGATGTGAAATGCACCTGGCATGAATCATCAAGAGTATGGCTAGAATAGACGATATGTGACTATAGTTTCGCAAGGTACAAAAGCATAGAAAGGTAGGATAGAGAACAAAGAGAAAAAATGAGTTTGAGAAAGAATCGGCCAGTTTGCAACTCAAGACAATCAGTTTTAGAGTGGAGACGATAAGGAAACATGCAATCAGATCTCAGACAAAAATTAGATCAGGCAAAAAACTATCAATCAATGAGAAATAGCTTGTTGTTTTGGGACACCAGGGTATAGACTCGTGCGAGAAAGTGCTGGTTCACATGAGGAAATGCTTAACTATGCATGATAAAATGAAAGCTCGTGCAAGGAAATGCTCAATTTTTGGAATCTCATGCAAGAAAACTCCATGTTTTCATAGATTGACTCAGTTTTTGAGACAAAATTCAGATTTTGAGACACAGTCAAGACTTTTCTCTGACAAAATTTCTATATTTAGGATATTTTTATGATAGTTCAGATCAGCAATCTCAGTTTGAATGTGACAAGCAATCGTTAACAAGCACAAAGTTTTGATCAAGCAATAGTAATGCAAGAAGTAGTCGCAAATAGTTCTACCAAGGACAAGGAAACTTGGCAGAATCATGGGAGTCTTTATTTAATCATGATTGGACAATTTAAGACTTGAAACAAGCACTTAGTTATCCCTACAAAAAAAATGGTAGAGAAGACAAAATTTGTGCCTCACTGCTTATGTGTATGTGTGCACCTCACACAGCCGTGTCACCCCTTAGGGTGCCTATGTTTTTGGTGTTTCCAAGGACTAAATAATATATGTTTGAAGGTTACCCTTAAAGTAGGGGCCAGCATCATATACCATCTTCAAGTGTCTAAGTGCATACCTATGGTGAGAATCTAGGGGAGAGATTCTTCCCCCTCCCTGTGCAAAGATTATGTCTCCTTTTGGAGGTGATCCAGGTAGGCAACTAACTAAGAAATTTTTAGTGGGCTTCCATTCACAATAACCTTTGGTGTCCCCAATATAGGTCTTAGGCCTCGCAGCCACACCAACACTTGAAAGTCATACACCCCCGCAAGCAGGGCTGGGAGCGGTGCCGCTCAGTATAATAGACAAGGATTTCTTAAGATGATAGTCAGAATCATGAGACAAAAGTTACCATGGCTTTGGATTCTTTGGACTTGACAAATCATACTTTATTATAGTGAGGTGGAATCAATGGTGATAGGTGTGTACTCAGTTGGGTCATTCCCGGAGGTTCAACTTTCGGCAGGCCCTCTAAAGGTGACACAAAACTTGGCTCGAATTCGAGGGTCAGATTTTTTGATTCTCTCAAAGAGAGAAGAGCATACTTCTTTACCTCTTCACTTTACCCAAACATGCAAGACATATTCATCACCGAGCTAACTCTCCTCCAACCAATTCACAAGCTTTTGGGTTTCTGATTTTCTCAAAGAGAGAAGAGCATAATCCCCTGACAAGTGAACGTGCTAAAGGTTTGTTACCTTTCCTTGCTTCCCTAGGTCTCCATCATGTTAGAAACATCTGGGTCTTGGATTCATCCATGGGCATCACTTCCATGTAATGAAGAGCCTATTCCCCTATTTTTCCATCAAGATTCCCAAGAAACTTTAACAAGGCCCTAATTATACTATGTGATGAAAGTAATAAACAAGAACAACATTTTAAAATGATCTTTGACAACCATCCTGCAAGAAAACCATTAGAAAGTTTATGTCTTCATCAAACAACCCACAACCCACTGTTACGCTGTCAGAGAAATCAGAGAGATAAAAATAGCAGCATGTGAAAATAATCAGGAAAACAATAACAGTAATTGCTGAAACTATGAAATTCCAAAGACTATCACCAAGTCTCGTGTGAGTAAGTACAAGGCTTCACATGAGGAAATGCAACTACTGGCATGAGAAAGTGCTTTTTCACATGAGAGATTTCTAATGAAATCACAACTTCATGTGGTACGCTTAGAATTCTCATGTGAGAATTCATACATAGAGAAGGACAGATGTACGGCAGAGAACAGAGTTTTGTCAAAAAAAATTTGAGAGTGAGATCAGAAATCAATTTTCTGCCCCACAGTGGGTGCCAAAATGTATGTCTGAATGTTGACCTCTAAATCAGCCACAACACAACATAGTCATTTCTCAATCATTGAATCACGAAGATGAACATGAATTTCTCATTCCACAATATCGATCAAAAGACATGTTGCCTCCTATTTAGTTGGGGTGTTTAATTACTCTCAGAATAAGAGCCAACAACCATAGACCATTGCTAAAATGGAGGATTTGAAATCTTTGAAAATTGAAATGAAATTTATTCTATATGAGAGATGCAATTGTAATCTAGGAATGAAGATGCAGATTTTAAGCTAAGAAACTTCAAAGAGATGACAGAATTAAGCTACTTGATAAATAAACAAACTAAATTGAGATGAAGAATTTCATTAAGCTAAATGAGATTACACTTAATATGCAATAAAAGCTTGGAAATATGAGAGAATTGAGACAATAATTCACTATAGTTTAGGTACTCTAAAATTGTTCTCTTCAAATGAAGGAAAGAAGGTCTGTAATATAGAAGAGCATGAAGAGAGGATGAAGAGTTTCTTGGGTAGAAACGGCTGACTCTTCATCTTCATGTAGGAAGGTGAGACAAATATGAAGGAATTATTTAATTAAATAAATGAATTATTGCCACATGGGTGGCTTTTCACATTGTTTGAATTATTAAATTCAAGTGAGGATAATCCATTCAAATAACCAAATAATATTTAATTCCCTTGATGTGTATTAGCTAAAGGGGGTGGGATTAATTTAATTTAAAAGAACTTAGGTCTTTAGAATTAAATTAATTAATCATAGGGATTTTAAGCTAATAAATCTTTTAAAATTTAGGAATTAAATATGGTGTAAGATTTATGCAAATTTAGGTTTTCTGCATTTGAGACTAAGTCAATTAAAGACAATTAGAAAGGATAATTTTCCTAGTACGATAGGACTTCGATGATGAGAATTTGAAGAAATGCACCAGAATTGATTAGAATTGTAAGGTGCCAATTTTGGGGTATTACACCCCACACCAATCCTTACAAGGTCACCTAGATAAACAAAGGGTAGCATGTCTTTGTCAATGAGCAAGCTTGGGTGGAGTTTTCAATTGGGAGTTAGGACAAAGTCTTATGTGATGTCCTACCTATGGATGCATGCCACCTACTCCTAGGTAGACCATGGAAATTTGATAGAAAGGCCATGCATGATGGTGCAAAGAACTCATACACTTTCAAGAAGGACAATGTAACATTCAAAATCCAGTCACTACTAGAATATATAGAGATAAAGTCATCTAACCCAATTGTTCTCATGGTGAGGGAGAATGAGTTCTTAGAGGCCTTGGAAGAAGGAGAGGGATTTGGTTTTGCGTTGGTGTTGAAACCAAAATAAGAAAATGCAAACAAAGTAGTGAAGAAGATAGACTTGCCAAAGGAAGTGCAGGAGCTACTGCAGAAATATGAAGTCATAGTCAATTATGGAAAACCATCATCCCTATCACCTAAGAGGTCACTGAGCCACAAAATAGATGTAATCCCTAGAGCTACCCTACCAAATAAGACTACATATAAAATGACTCCTCAACAGAATGTGGAGATAGCTAGGCAGATTCAAGAACTATTGAGCCAAGGTCTAATTAGGAAGTTTGTTAGCCCTTGTGTCATGCCCACTGTCTTAGCCCCTAAAAAAAGAGGAACATGGAGGTTATGTACAGACTCTAGAGCAATAAATATAATAACCATTAGGTATAGGTTCCCTATCCCTAGGATAGAAGACCTAATGGACTGTCTAGGAGCAGCAAGGTATTTTACCAAGATAGACCTAAAGAGTGGCTATCATCAAATCAGGGTAAATGAGGGAGATGAGTGGAAAATAGCCTTCAAGACCACAAAAGGACTATATGAGTGGCTTTTCATAACATTTGGCCTATCCAATGCCCCATCAACCTTCATTAGGTTGATGAATAAAGTCCTTAAACATTATATTGGAAAGTTTGTGGTAGTTTACTTGCATGATATACTCATATATAGTAAGACAAGAGAAGAACATCTCAAACACCTAGAAATGGTTTGCAAGAGGATACATGAGGAGGTAATGATAAATTTGGAGAAGTGTGAATTCATCAAGAAAGAGTTAGTGTACCTTGGATTTGTGTTATCTCAAAGCAACCTAAAGATGGATCCTAGCAAAGTGGAGGCCATCATCAACTGGCCTACTCCAAGAACAAGCATTGAGGCAAGAAGTTTTCATGGCTTAGCATAGTATTATAGAAAGTTTACCAAAAAATTTAGTGCAATTTGTGCTCCTATGCTTGATACTATCAAGGGTGGGATGAGGATTAAATTTGTGTGGAATGAATAAGCTAACCATGGTTTTGAGTTTCTAGAAAAGAAGATTGCTACCCAACCAATTTTGGTTTTACCAAACTTTGAAAAGATATTTACAGTGGAATGTGATGCTAGCAATGTAGCCATTGGTGTTGTCTTGAGCCAAGAGGGAAGACCAGTGGCCTTCCACTCTGAGAAGCTAAGTGGAGCTAAGAAAAAATAATCTTCTTATGACCTAGAGATGTATGCTTTGGTCCAGTCACTAAGAAAGTGGAGGCATTATTTGCTTCCAAAGGAGTTCATAGTCTATTCAGACAGTAAGGCATTAAGTTTCTTGAACTCACAAGATAAACTAAGTCACAAGTATATGAAGTGGGTTGAATACCTACAAGCTTACACTTTCAACATCAAGCACAAGAAGGGGTTACAAAATAAGGTAGAAGATTCCTTAATTAGAAGAGCTTTGACCATTCAAGAGATTTAACTGCAAAGCATGGGGATAGACAACTTCAAAGACCTATATGGTGAAGATGAGGACTTTGCAGACATTTACAAGGTATGCCAAGAGTATAAAAATCACTTTCATAGTCAATTCTCTGAGTATAATTTATAAAGTGGTCTATTATTTAAAGGGAGTCAATTATATGTCCCTAGGGGGTCTATTAGAGAGAACTTAATATAGGAGAAACATAATGGTGCACTTAGTGGCCATTTTGGTGTTAACAAAACTAAAGAATTAGTCCAAAGATTCTACTTCTGGCCCAAAATGAATTTGGATGTTAAGAGATATGGAGAGGGTTGTGTTATCTGTTAGAAGGCCAAAGGTACATCTACCAATGCAGGCCTATATCAGCCTTTACCCATTCCAACCAGACCATGGGAGTGTCTAGATATGGATTTTGTAGTAGAATTGCCTAAGACAAAGCAGCGAATGGGTAGTATTTATGTTATTCTGGACAGATTAGAAAAATGGTACACTTTGTACCCTGCAAGACAATGAATGATGCAAGTCAGATAGCTTCCCTATTCTTCAATGAGATAGTCAAAATACAAGGTTTTCCACTAAGCATAGTGTCTGACAGAGACACCAAGTTTATGAGTCATTTTTGGAAGACTCTCTGGCAGAAGTTGGGAACCAACTTATCTTTTGGATCAGCATACCATCCTTAGTTTTATGGCCAAATAGAGGTAGTCAATAGGAGTCTTGGAAATTTCCTAAGGTGTCTAACTAAGGATTATGGTCAAGCTTGGGACCAACTTATTGGCCAAGCATAATATACCTACAATGACACAGTGAACAAGACTACTGGTAAGAGTCCTTTTGAAATAGTTTATGGTCTTCATCCAAGAGGTATATATGAGCTCCAAGACCTGAAGGATGGAGCCAAGGGAAGTAACTATGTTGATGACTTTGCACATTCTATGCAAGAAGTCCATGAGATAGTGAGGAAAACACTAATTGAGAATACATAGAAGATCAAGAAAAAAGTGGATGAGAGAAAAAGAGATGTCCAATTCAAAGTTGGGGATCTATTAATGGTACACCTCAACAAGGAAATATTTTAGAAAGGAACATCACATAAGCTTCAGATGAGGAGAATTGGCGTATGTGTCATACTGGAAAAATATGGAGAAAATACCTACAAGGTGGAACTTCTAGAGGATATCCAATGTTTAATGTTCCAGACCTGGTTTTATACAAAGGTCCAATCCTAGATGTAGATCAGAGTTTGACTGAAGTCATACAGGAGGTAGAAGAACTCAATTTTCTATCTTCACCAATCAAGAAAGCAGAACACATCCTGGATTCCAGAGTCTAAAAGAAGACAACAAAGGAGTTTCAAGAGAACTTAGTCAAGTGGAAAGGACAACCAGATAAAGATGCAGTATGGATAAAGGAAGCAGAGTTCAAAATGTTGGGCATTGACCTCAACTTACTCAATCCAATGGTGTATTGAAGTCTTTTCATTTGGGGAGGATGGTGCAAAAGTACCTAGGCTATCCTCAAAGCCCTAGTTAGTTTTGGATTGTAAATGACTCTATCCAAGTCAATATGTTTTTCGTTAAGACCTTAGAAGGTCTTAACATTGTTATGTCTGACTAGGTGAATTAGTGGTTAGTGCTAATTTCATTCTAGTTTAAGTTAGTTTTATTTGAAGTGTTTAGTTCTTAGATTTGGCCTAAATGGGGAAATGTGGTCTAAATGTTTCCTAGACCTTGGCATATTAAGAAAGATTTTTTAATAGGATTTAATGATGTTGCTTCATCGAACTATATGGGTTAGAGGCCCTAAAAGATATATTGGATCATAAATGCAAAGATGCTCAAAAGTTGTCATGACAACATTTGCAACTTTTTTGCAAATGTTGCATGCAACTTGACAACATTGGATTCCCCTCATTGTAGGAGTGGTAAATTAATGGATAAGGCCTATAAACATGGGAGAATCATCTTAAGGTATTTTTTCTCTCATTTCCTTATGACATTTATGATGTAATCAAGTTTTGAATAGCAATAGAACTCTGCAATTTTGGTTTTTAGCAATAGTCAAGCATTTGTGAGTTATAGAGTGTTTACAAGGATTGAATTGAAAATTTTAATGTTGATATTGTGTTGAGTAGTTAGTTTTAAGAATTTTTCATTCTTTTTACAAGTAATTTAGAGTTGATTTGTTAGCATTTGTAAATTGGTTAAGTTTTAGGGAGTGTGTTGGTCTTGTTCAGAGTAGTTTGTGTTTTCATGGCTCCCCCATGAAATCCATCCATGGAAAACTCCTGGGGGTGGATGATTATTTTAGGGGAGCCTATTTATAGCATAAATACATTAAGATAATTCATGAAGAGTCGATTATCTATTTTTAATGTTATGCCCTAGGCGAGCAAGGCCTATCCGGCTAGGAGGGTAACAAGGAAAGAATTGAGTGTCATTGCAAAGGCATGTTTGAGAGAAATAAACCAGGTGAAGTTCCAGAAGCCTTAGGATCTAAGTGAACCCTATCTATGATCTCAGGTCCTCACTAAACCATCTTGATACATTTCTAGTAAGAAATTAGTGGATTGTTGTCAATGCTTGAAAATAGCCCTAAATAACCTACATTTCAGGATAGTAGTGTACGAATGGTTTGGGGAGTTAAAACCTTGAAAATCCTAGAGGTCTTGAAAAAGGGAATCTGAATCCTAAGTTTTTTTTTAGGATTTTGTGGAAGCTTTTAGCAAGAATCTAGAAAAACCCTCTGGATAGGGCTAATAGAGAATTAGGCCTAATAGGACCTAAACTAGAGCTAGTTTGGAACTCGATTACTTTGGGATTGAAGACCCATTGAAATGGGATTAGTGAGATGTCAATTAGATTTCTTAATTAGAAACATAAGCTTTGTAGCACTTTTAAGCATGTTTGGGAAGGTTTGAGCTTGGAATTATCTAAGAGGATATTGGGACAAGGAGTACTTTCAATGGTGGAAATCTTTCAAGGTTAAACACAGAGAAACTAACTCTTAGTGTGGAGTTGGAATAGTCTTAGGCTTGAAGACTTATGACTATATGGGATTTGAGGAGTGGATTAGGATCCCAAGAATACTTGGACAAGTGGAGTCCATAGTTGAGAAAGTGCAAAGCAAACCTTGGAACTCTTATAGCAACTTCTAAACCTTATCTCACCCTATGATCTTGGACCTCATCTCACGAAAATACTAGGGACCTCATCCCTAGATTTCTGAAGGGTAGGAAAATGCCTAATGCTTCCAAGCCTCAACACATCTCAAGATTACGAGCCTCGTCCACTTCACATGTGTTAACTAGAATTCAAAAAATATATTTTGATATTTTTCAAGATTATTTATGATTTCTTTATTTCTATATACTGAAATTTCTTGTTGGATTGATAAGTGGATACTTCAATGATACTTCAAGTAATTGATTCTTTAATGGACTATGATGTTGATTTATATTATAACAATTTGATGTTGGAATGGTTGATACTTGAACTGTTGGTGTTTGAACAATCATTGATTGTATCATTGTATGATTGATTGATTATTTGTTTTTTGGTGTGTTTGCTTGATTTCTTTATTGCTAATTGATCATTGACGGGTGATCAAATAATTTCCTTTGATGGATTCATCAATTGTGATGTAATGATTATTGATTTGACGTATGGGTAAAAGTAAAAAAATGTGTCACACTTTAGGATAACTAGATAGTTCTAGTAGAAGATGGTTTTGGCCAAAACAGTTTCAACTGGACGTGGTCAGGCTAAACACATGTGGTGCCCAAGTGGCACCACGCAATGTCAATGTGGTAAAATAGTTTCAACTAAAACTGGTCTGGGCAAACCACTTTCGGTCGAACCTGTTACGGTCGAAACACCAAAAAACTATATAAACTAAAAAAAAGTTAAGCTTCTCATTTGCATTGTAGTGGCTTCCAGAATTCTTAGAGTGGAGAGGAGCTAGGACAATGTTCAGTCGAAAATAGTTTGTGGATATTTTTTTTCAAAATTTTATATTTTTAATGTATTTTTTAGGTGTTTTTATTACTTTTAATACATTTTAATTAATTTGTAATGTTCTTATTATAATCGATCTAGTTGTTATTGTAAATTTTCAATTGTATATAGGAAAATAGATATTTTTTTCTATTTTAGTTAGTTTGTTTCCTTCTCAAAAACACTAGAAAACCAAAAATAAAAATAAAACATTACGAAACTACAACAACCCAAAACCCAAAACTACGCAAATCCAAAACCAAAAACTACAAAAACCCAAAACAAAAAAAAACTATAAAAATCCAAAACCAAAATCTACAAAAACCAAAAACCAAAAACATTCAAAAACCTAAAAAGTCATAAAACATTACAAAAACATTAGCAAATGAAAATTATATAAGGATATATGATTACATGATTAAGGTTCATAATGAACCATAAAATTAATGTAGGTAACCCTAATTGAACGCAATCCTAATTAATACTAGGTATACCTAAACATAGTTAAAATATCTTGAATTGATCCTACAAAAAGTATAATCATTAATCGTGCCATAATTAATCTCTAACTCTAATTAAAACCCAATCATTACCTCAACCCAAAATTTGTCATAAAAATTTATTCCTAACTCAAACTATTATTGATTCCTAATTGTAACCTTCAATGGACACTACAATTACCTGTATTTGTTTATGATTAGGGTTCGTTTATGAACAGAGTTCGTTTATGTAATTTACATATTGAAAGCTAACTCCCATTGAATCTTTATCTTATCCCTCTATTTAGCAGGCATTTCGAAGAATCATTTGAAGAAATATGATCTGAGCAGGCATTCCCATTTGTGAAGGCATATTGATTTGACTAGGTTGACCGATTGGAGCAACAATTATATCAATTTGAGCAAGCTTTTCAAATGATTTGAGTAGGTATTTCAATTTAATTACCTGTTTGAGCAACTACGAGAACATAATTTGAAAGTAATATTTTCTTGTATTACGTTCAAATCTCTATCATTCTAACCTAACAAATGCCCAAGGACTGTTAATCAATCTACTGACCAAACCCTTACATAATTTCTATTTTTATTTTATATAATTTCTGATTTGTTGACGTCATACATGCTTGGTAACTTTGATGTTAATAGATTTGTTTTAATTTATTCCTTAACCAGCTTCCTTAAATTGCTCATTGCAAGTACATTGATATTGTTGTGGATTTAGGAATAAAACTTGTTCTCTTAATACCGCTCATATTGATATGATTTATTTAAGTTCTTGCAAATGTATGAACTCAAATGCAAGCTAACTTCCCTTTTACTACGCCATTAATCGTATCTCTTCTATGTCCTCTTTTTCTTAATGCTCAGTTTGCTTTTATGAGAATATATTATAGTCCCTTTTTTTAGAATTTAAGTTTAAGAATTACTTTTAAATGGTCATGTATTTTATTAAATATATTATTTTTTTAAATTCTTTATAAAAGATTTAAAATAGGAATATGTGTTATTATTTATTAGACTGGAATGCTTTCTTTGTTAAAAGTTATAGTTTTTTAGTAATGTAGTTATAATTTAGTTGAGGAAATTAATTATTATTGTACTTGAGGTAGGGAATATACTATTGCATTCACTTGTGCACAATTAGTGAATTATTATATTGAATATATTAGGTACATTATTTTTATTATATTTTAAATTTAATTATTATTCAAAATAATTATTTAAAATATTTTTTTATTAAGCCAAGAGACTTTCCTACAGCCACAGCATATGGATGTCACCATCCGTGTACAGAAAAACATCTCCATAAATTTCGGATTTGATTTAAAATCGTAACTGTTCATTTGTTATAAAATGTCTTCATTGATTTAAAATGGTAACTGTTTTAATAAATATTTTCTTATATTAATATTTATTAAAACTTCTTATATTAATATTTTCTTATATTAATATTAATTAAGACATTTTATCTTATTAAAACTAAAAGGTAACCGCAGAGATTTACATGTCGATTTTATCTTATATTAATATTTATTAAAGTTTACATGTCGATATCTGTGCTGGATGGTACAAAGCAATTCTTTAAACTTATTCCATGTCACCATTTTACAAGAACAGATTAGTTGCATAACTGTTTGGGACCATGTTTTAACTGATCTTTCACTAATTTGATTGTTTGTCTAAGAAATTTGTTTAGGTTAAGGTTCGCCCAGCGATAAGGTGAAAGAAATATCATTTCTACTATGTTTGTACCACAAGATTGGTTTCGTTAAATTTTATATACAAGTTGGAATTGATTTTACATTTTGTTTGATGTAGATTTGCAATTTGGCGAGTTCTCTGTAGCTGTAGGGTTGCTATTGTGTGAGGTCAAATAGCAGCTTTCTTGACCATTAGCTCAATCATTTGTAGAGGTTTGTATCTTTTCTGTGAACAGTGAATATTTAATATATCATAATAACAAAATTTTCCAAGAAGTGGAATAACTATTTCAAATTTTAAACGGTAGTGTCTACTCCTTTCTTTGCAAACTGCATTACTCCTGATTTCTTTGCACCCATTATTGTTTGGTGATTGATTGATTGTGTATGCTATGCTTAAATAAGTGGATTGGGATGTTATGTTCAAGAGAAGGTGGGTAAAACCTATGAATTAATAATCTCCTCTTGTTTGAGTCTGCTTCGAATAAATTGGCGGCAGTGCTTGGTTGTTCAAGTTGGTAGGTCCGGTTTTGTTTGAGGTGTTTGGAAGAGGAATCTGATACAGTAATGCAAATCAAAATAATAATATGATGGAAAATAAAGAGTACAATTTATAAACAAAATATAATTTTTATTTTTTTAAGTTGAGAAGAATTTAGGGCTTTTATTTGAGGCGTTTGGAAGGGCTGGGGTGGGCCGTTAACTAAGACCATTTGGTGGATGATGGTAATTGTAGATTTAATGTTTTAAATCTGTTTGTCCAGCTATTTTTTCCTAAATCTAAGTTTAGATATTTATTAATCTACTATGTGAAGATTGTTAGCTCACTAATATGTAATTATCCCCTCTCCAATTTACGCGGCAATATAAAATGACAATCTTTTAAATCATCTTGTTATTCTCTCACCAAACTCATACTCCTACACATATGTTCCTTCTTCCAGTTGTTTAACCTTTATTTTTCATTATACCTAAGGAAAAGTCAGAGCGTATTTGGCTGAGAATACGGTAAACTCTTTGGAATTACAATAAATCCCCCTTCTCCAATATCTGAAAATATAAAACATTTTTTGAAATCTTTCAAATTTATTTCCAGCCCTAAGTGCAACTTTCAACAATTCCATTGACTTGGCATAAGAAGCATTACACTGTTAATTTATTAATCTGATCTGTTTATCCATATCCAATGCTACCACTTCCAATATTTAGCAGTTCAATGTGCATTTCTGAATGTTAAACTTAGCAAATTATTCTGTGTTTTGATCACCCAATAATGAAGAGAAGCAATAATATACATAGTTCTATTTGTTTCCTGGATTCATTTGAAATTTCAATATATTGGAAAGGCACTTTGCAATGATTTTTGTAAGAATTTATGTTCATGGTTTTATAACAGACAACCTTCTTTATACCTTGGGTCTTTTTGGATTGAAAATTCTTCTTTTTTATTGGACAATCTATTTAGTCAAGTAATTTTATTGAACAATTTTTTAAATCATTTTAATTTTGGGTTGGTGATCTCTTAAATCTTTTAATATCCTATTTACTATTGTCATGAATTGAGATCTTTTGTTGTCTTACTGAACTTATTGCTTATCTATTCGTATCAGATCTGAGTTGTTTTCATTTTCATTTGAGTTATAAATATAAAACTGATGCAATAATTCAATAATAAATAATAAATCAAATTAAATTGTAATTGTAATACTAAATAATATTAAACCATAATATTATTAGGTGTACATAAAATCATATTATACATTAAACCAAATTGAATTAATAACCTAAACTAGATTAAACTTAAATATTAAACTAACTAACTTGAATCCTAACTATACAAAATTAAATTGGGAACCTAATTGATCTAATCTAAACAAACAAAATAACTCTAATTTATTTGAAAATCATAGAAATAACTCTAACCTATTTGAAAATCATAGAAATTGATATCAAATTGAGGTAAAATATTTAAAAAAATTAAACTCTAAGCATAACACTAAACATAATTGATGCTTAATCCTCAACATAATTAAACAAAAAAAAATTGAACTCTAACCATATACCTAATTAACCATTAAAGAAAATTGATTATAGTTCTTTCTATAAATATATATATTTTATAATAACGCTTTCAATTTGGTTTATTGTGAGCTTTGGTTTTAATTATATAAGGCTTCTTATATTTTTTTTTATTTTATAAAATTTTGAAAACTAATCCACGATAAAATATTAATGAAATCTAATACAACACTAAACCATACTTGAAAACTCTAATTGAACAAAATTGAATCCGTCATCTAAACTAGATTAAACTTAAAGCTTAAACTAACTTGGACCCTAACTATAACACTTAATTAAGATTAGGTTTAGGGTCCCATTGCATTTAGCATTAAGGTACAATTTTGTTTATAGTTGGGTTAATGTTCAACTTGGTTTTGGATTAGGGTTTGATTGTGTTAAGTGTTAGTTTTAGGGTTCAATTTGGCTTCATATCCTAACCCTAATTAAATTGTAACTCTAATTTAACCCAAACCCTATCCTTGCTATTATTTTTAATTTAACTATGTACCATAATTAAACTATAACCCTAACCTTAAATCAATATTAACTCTAACTAAAATTAATACCAAACCCAAATTAAACCCTAACATTAAATAAAATTAAGCACTGATCCTTCCTTGATCCTTCCTCTCGTGAGAACTAAAAATCTAATTAAACTCTAATTGAAACGCAACCCTAATCAAACTTTAACTGTTGTTTTGAGCCATATTTGGTATAGTGTTGAAGTAGGTTCAAGGTTTGGTTATGGGTATGGTTTAGGTTCAATTTGGTTTAGTATTAGGGTCGGGGTTTCTTTTAATTATAGATTTGGATTCAATTTGCTTGAAGGTTCTTGTTTAATTTAGTATTCAATTAGGTTTATGGTTAGTAGTCCAGTTTGGTTTTAGGTTAGGGTTCTTGATTTAGTTTATGTTTAAGTTTAGTTGAGTTTAGTGCTAAATTTCATTAAAGTTTTAGTGTAGAGATTACATATAAAATTGAAGTTGGAGTTGGGATTACTAAAATTACTACTAATTTAAATTCATAAGGGTAATGGTTTAATTTTATTGAGTATTTTATTTATGGGTAATTTTCAAGTTGGTATAGGCCCTGATATTCTCTTCCTTTCTCTACCTCATCTCTCTCATTGTCCCCCTTTTCTCTCTCTACCTCATCNCTCCCCCTCCCCCTTCTCCCTTTCTCCCATCTCCCTCCCTCTCTCACTATCTCTTCCTTCTAATGAGAATCTATATCTACCTCATATATCTCACCCTCACCCTCTTTTCTCACTCCTCTTGCACATCTCTCCTCCCTAATTAATCTCGTTCACGTTCGCCTCTCCCTTCTCCCTCCATCTCTTCCCCCTATTTACTATATATCTCATATGAGTCAATTTTGTAGGGCATGTCTATTTGACTTTACCGTAACCATTTAAATCATTTAAGTGTCAAGTTTAATTTGGTTTCATATTTAACTATGCTTAAAGGTAGAGTTTAATTGGATTTAGTTTTACGGTTAGCATTTTATTTAGCCTAATCTAAGAGTTTCGGTTCAATTTTGTCTTGTGTTGGGTTCATAAATCAATTTTTTTATATTGATTATAGAGATATCAAAAGGAATAACAGTACGAAAAGGTCTCAAGTATCACAACTCTGGAGGCATGCCTCACACGGAGAGGAAACAAAAACCGAGAGTTTTAAACAAAAGATTTACATCAGATTACCAAACTAAACCAGAATTACAAAATGCACATTGTCATATATAAAGAGCTAATGTAGCAGGTCCTCATAATGTTCCACCCAAGCGGTCCAGCCAAGCGGACCTTCCATCCAGGCGATATTTTTGTT
>MU227959.1:1310440-1323894 GCA_018584345.1 Thuja plicata | reverse complement strand
AGCTTCTTGTGCATCGACGGATTTAAAGAATATGACAAACAAACCTTTCTGCAATTGCCTACAGAATGAAATATTATAACCTAGTTTAATATTCCAATAGTTATAAAACCAATCATCCAAAAAATTTCGAGCTGGGCATCTTTCAACATCCACAGCGGCAAAAAAAATTGCATAGTTTTGTAACCTACTTTTTTCCTTCGCAATCTCACCTAGCATTTCATCGTTAGGGCAAATGGTAAAAGGTCTCAAGGCGTCCAGAGATCCCTTACCTTGTTCGGCTTCTTCATGGTGTTGCACAGCACTAAACCTAGCCGAAGCAGCAACGACAGATGAACTACCCACCGCTTCGAAGAAGGTCTTCGTGTTAGAGGGGGCATTTTTAACAGAGCCGAGGTCATGGTTTTTTATTACATCGGAGGAGGTTGTGCAGGAGTTAATGGGCGTTAACACAGGTTCTACGGCATCTGCCGTAGGTAATAAAGGGGGACCTGACATATTAAATTAAAGATAAACCAGAACGCGCACACCTGTATGCATCGGGGTAAGAACAAACGCTAGTTGGTATGCCTTCGTCGGGTCTCCGTCCACCTTCCCCTCGCCGGAAAACGCAGAATGATATCGCACTTTTTTTTCAGGGATGATTATAGAATATTTAGTTAATAATGACATAAATCAATTTGATTTATTATTTAGATTTAATATGTTGTATAGTTATGGTTTGATTTGGTTTAGTTTTATAGTTGGTCAAATTTGATTTAGAATTTAGATTTAACTTATGTTTTATAGTGAGGGTTCAACTTGATTTAAGATTTGGATTTAATTTTGTTTAATATTAAATTTTTAATTGTCTTAGTGTCCAATTAGATTAAGGTTTAGAATTTAGCTTGGTAAAGGGGTTAATTTTATCTTCACATATGTGTTTTCTTCATTTTTATTCATCTAACTTGTTGCATGAATACATGTTTGTCACATAATTATGAAGTATATAGTAATCATTGAACGTTAATATAAAATCATATTATGAACATATGGATCACAATTACACTTACACATAGGAATATTGCTAATGTTAGAATTATAAGTTGTTGATCGTTTACATGGAGGGTTAGAGTTACAAGTAGGGTTAGTGTTTGGTAAATAAAATTATAGTTTAAATGAAGTTATTACTTTTTCCTAGTTATTACAGATGTAATCACTCTTACTTTTATTTAAAGGGTTAAAGGTAGAATTAGGGTTATAGATATTTGAAACATAAATATCATGTTTAATATTGAATTTTGTAGTTTTCTTGCACGAGTAGTGGAGTTGGTTTGAGGTTGTGGGTGGACAAATCATGGTCTCAGGTTCAACTCCGCCTAGTTTAACCTGATGAACCTGGCTTGCGGGTGGTTTGGTTTATCCCTTGAGGATTAGTCTCACCTCAGCTCGCCCCTCGTACATTTCATCGTTGCCAAAAAAAAAGTAATCAATTTGAATGTAAACATTCTTTACAAATTAGATTGATTAAAATTTGGATTTTACAAATTAAAATGAGTTTCATTTATTATCAAATAACGTATATTTTGAAAATGATGATATTGATTTTTTTAATTTGTGAAAATATAGTACATCAACTTGTTTCTAAAGATTTTAATCTATTTTCTTCATCTTTCCGTCTTGCAAGTTGTTTTCCCTTCTTCATTTTTTCATAACGATTATATGTAAAGTTCAGAACTATCCTTAGTCCTTTTAAAGACTTTACATGAGATATGGCCACAAATGTCATTCCTATTCTTTCAGTCGGTCCTATATCAACAATCTCTTTTGCTAGTGTCAAACCTTGTGATTTGTGTATTGTCAAGGCCCAAGCCAATCGTAATGGTATTTGTACCATAGAACCTCTTTGTCTTGCACTAATAGGAACTATTTGTGGATTTTGATCATCAAATGGTACTCCAGAGTAACTATTAAACTTAACCATGACATATGCTAGTACTTCTAGTGGCATGCTTCCAAGTTTGTAGATAATATTTTGAATATATCCTAAAGCACCATTTACAAGACCTGCTTCTATCCACATATTTGAAGTTAATATCACTCTTGCATTCTTAATGATTAATAATTCCATGTCAAGCTCATCATGATAACTTCCCTCAGATAAATTAGTAGTTCCAACCTTTGTTGCAATACTATATGCAGCAAGTTCTTTAAGAGAATATAATTTTTCCCTGTTATGATTTTGAACATTATCATTTGTGGAGAACAAATGAACATTATTGTCAAAGTATTCATTGATTTTTGTAGTGATGTTAGTTTTTATTCTTGAAATTAGCAATTTCCAATCATCAATTTTAGGCTGTGCTTCTCTCAAGTTTGTCAATAGTTGACGAAAATTCAATTGTTGAATGTCTTCTCCACACTGTCTAAATAATTTGTCTAAGGTAACCACAGTTTTGAAGTGTTCCCATAATAGCTTTGCTCAGCTATTGTTTGCATATGCTGGTCTATCTCTAACAAGAGGCAATTGACCTAGGTCTCCAACTAAAATCATAGAAATTCCTATCAATTATGTAAACACATTTTTTAAGATTATATATAATGAAAACATAGAAAATTATTACATATAAATCTCATTTAATATAATAAGAAATTTTTAGTGTAATTCATTGCAATTATACACATACCTCCAAATTTTATATTCTCATTTTTCGGGTAAGCTTGACGAAGTCTAGAATCTTTGTTCTCTAGCATTTTGTCTCCAATGAAGCTCATTTCATCAATCAATACATATTTGATGTGTGTCATTTCTTCCTGAAAAATTGTTAGTGTTGTTCCTTCGAGTTGATTAAAATCCTTTATTTGAATTCTTAACTTAGAATGAATTGTGGATGCTCCTATGTTGAATGTTGCAACTCCAGTTGGTGCAAGTAATAGAAGGGGAGATTTATTGGGCATTGAATTATTGTGAAGACCTTCACTGATTGCGTGAATGAGATATGACTTTCCCGTTCCTATTGTTCCTTGAATTATCATATACAATGGCAACCCATTTTCATTCATTTCATAGTGTGACATGATTATGTTCAATGCTTTTTCTTGTTTGTAGCTCAGACTTGCAAAATTGACATCTTGTGGTATATCATCATTTTTAAGACATCCATTATCTCTCATCATATTGACAAAATTGATTGTGTGAGATGTGTATTCATCACCTTGATATTCATTATACCAAATTGTTTGCCTATCAATATCCCTTCTTCCCAACATATCTATTTCTAAAACCTTCATTATCTGGCCATGATGTAGTCTAGATATGATTTCCCATTCATGCTCTGTAGTGTTTTCTGGTAATACTTCATTGTTTTCACTATCTGAGTCACTGGTATTTTCATTGTTTTCTACAATTATTGTTCGTTCAACATGCCAAGGTTTATAATTGAATGACTCCCAGTTTGATTTGATGGAGTCACTGGTATCTCAAATATCTCTCTATGTTATGAAATGGTTTGTAAAGCAATAATTCAAAGAAACAGAAATCAAGAAATTTTTCTGATTCACATGAAGGGATGGATAAGAACCTTGGAAAGACCATAACAATGGTTTCTTTTTACCTAGGCTCCCATTTTTTATCTCTTCTTCATCTAGGATTGTATATCCATGATCTAGCTGCATCTATGAGTGTTATAGCTTCCATAGACATTGGCCTTGTTCTATATCCATCAATTATTGATTTTATTTGTTCTTCATTACTATTATCATCATGTACAACAATAGGTTTGAATATTTCACATGAAACATTTATATTAACAAATCTTCTACTACTCTCAACTAATGGAAGTTCTAATAGCATGTGGCATGTTTCTTGAGCTCCAACATCTATTTCAATAGTAGTTTCAACCATAAAATTTCTATATGCCTTTGCTGCTAGATCATCAGGATTCTCTATATTTGCAAGACGCATGAGAATTTCATTCTAACTTTCTGAGCTCTTCTCTGCTTTCGTAACATATTTGGCAACATACTTTATTACTGCATACTTTGACAGAACTGGTTTCCAATCTATATTAGCTCTCCACAATTCAAGTATGTATCGGTTATGAGAATTGAACCTATCATCATTTCTTGCTACATCAAATTTTTTTTCACCATTTTCAGTGTTCTCATATAATTTTGATCCATTCAATTTTAAATCCCAAGGAGCATTGTACCTACGATTCAATATGAATGAATTTTATTTAGAATTTTCTTTAAACAACATCTTCAATTTATATATTAAATTTTGTATTAGAAAAGGGAATATCTGCAAACCATTTTTCCTTTTTTCTTCCTTAAACATGCACCCTCTTTACACATAGTATGTCTTTGAACAGAGTTCAAAATTTCTTCATAATCTTGATCAATATCCATTCCAGCAAGTTGTCTTGTATTTTTAAGACATGGATGTTGACCAAAACTCTGAAATATTAAAGATATAAAATATGAATGTAAATTAATTTATTTTTTAGTAGGTATTTTGACAGATATGTATTAATATAAATAAATTAAGTACATTATAATTTTACCTGTATGTTTCGTTGATGAATATCTACTCTTGGATTCCACGCATGAATTATGGAATGAAAATATCTTTCAACCATCTTTATTTGTTGTTCATTAGACCAATAGATACTATCCATATTTGGTGATCCATGTAACCATAAGAAACCATGCACATGTGGTGATCCCCTATGTTGCCATTCATATCTGCACCAAAAGTCTTTAATATTCAAACCTTTTTCTACTATTTATTTTCTAAACATTGAATGCCTTAAATGCATATAGTGGGCGACTATATGAGGATAGTCGATAACATTTTGTTTTCTCCACAACTGAGCTTCACAAGGATTTGTGGGTGTTGTTCCTGGCATTAATGCATGTAAATCTGGCCAATATAAATCAGCTTCACTCAATGTAAAGAATATTTTCAGAGTTCCAATTTGATGGAGCATGTCAGACAATTATGCTCGACATTTTGTCCAATATGATCTGGCACCTCTTAATGTTGTTCCAAATTGCATCAATTTATTATCTAGATGCGAGTTTGGAAAGTTTTCCATGTGTTCATGCAATTCATTTATGGTGATTGGCAACTCATGAAGGTTTCTTTTAGCAAATATTATTGTTGAATTTTGTACACGATGTCTCATTATCATAGTCATCATGTAGTATTGAAACCTTGGGTGTTTTCCAAAACGGTTATCCGTATAGCGTAGAAGATGCTTGACATAATCATTTAGGTGGACTCGTCTTATCCTTGGTTCCAACCAATCACAACTTCCATCTGCAAATAGTGTTGGGAATGCCATATCAAGTAAACCTGATGTTATATACTTATTGATTGGAGATATACCAATTGCAAGCCAATCAATCAATCTACTGGGATCTATATTTGGATTATTAACCCATGCTTGGATTAATTCCATTTCTCTTTGGACATTAGGTGGTTTGGAATCCATTAAGGTTGTGTGATCTATAACATTAGCATCATTTGTTTCTAAAATTGGACCTGAAAACATGATTTGATTTGAGTCTGAATCAAAGTCCATGTGTATTGTCTTCATTTTATAAAAGATATTATGATCACAATCTCTTTCCAAATCATCTAGTGCATTATAATCAATTTTAACATCTGAATAGAACTTTTCATGTTCTATTTTATATTACAATGCTCTATACACACATTCTCTATTTACTGTAAAGTTATAATTCGTACCATGTTGATATTTTCTTTGAACAATAACTATTGGCAATTCCTTAATTGCATGTGGCAGTATTTTGGAGATTTGTTCAATATTTTGTGGAAAGGATATTGTGTGCCCTCTATATTTATATTGACCACTTGTTGCATGTGTGACTTGTAAAATTGGACTTACATGTGCAATCAATATTTCTTCCACTTGAGTAAGGTTAGAAAGTTCTTGTGGTTGTTGTCTAGGATCCATATTATTTGATGTTGAGAATCTATTGTTTCCCTTTTCTTTCCTGCACCTATTACATATAGGACCTTGTGAAGTGCGATATACTTTTATTCCAAGATAACATTCCTGACATATATAACACATTGTTGGAGAAACAAAGCTATCTAATTTGTGTCGGAACATCAATTGAATATTATGAAAATCATTTTTGAGAATTCCATTAGGATTGTCTAGATTTTCTACATTATGTTCTCTTCCTCTATATCTTTTAGGTTGACGGACATCCTGACTATTTTGTGGTATGCTTTGAGTGAATGTTGATATATCATTTTGGACATTAATTTCAATGTTTGCATCAGATTGATATTGTTGCCTTTGATTTGATTGTGGATGTATTTCTTGCCTATCTTCTCTTTCAGAATGAGATTGTTCTTCAAAATTTTGTTGTCGAACACCTCTTGATATATTTGTACCCTCACTATTATGAACATCCAATTCTTCTACTACTACTTCTATTCTTCATCTTGCATATCTATGTCTATCTATCTCATTGCATCTTTTCCTTTGTTCCTCCCTTTCAACACTTGTCATTTGTTCTCACTTCCTTCTATGATATTCCCTTTGATATTGCCTCCTTTGTTCCTCGGATTCAAAAACCATTCTTTGTCGTGGCATGACTACAAAATAAATAATATTTGTAAAAAATTAATATAGGCATTATACTTTAAATCATATGCTTTTTTAACTTTTTGATTGGTAAACTTTAATATATTATTTCTTAGAAAAATGTTATACATATGTATAATTTTGGTTACTTTTTTGGAGGTTAACTTTCCTGTAGGGGTTTGAATTTGTTTTAGATATTTCACTCTCATTAATCTTCTATCAATTGGTCCTAATTTCACAATCCTAACATAAGTTTTTAGTTTGACATAATTTTAAAATTTTTGCTAAGTTTGAATTCTAACACGAGTTTGAAATTTTCCATAAGTTTAAAATTTGATCTAAGTTTGATGTTTGACTTCCTCATCAAAGTTTGACTATATTTTCCCTTAAAATTGTACTATCCTTAAATCATAGACATGACTGAACTCCATTCCTAAAACCAAAGGAATTTTAACCCTAATGATAATCCTTAACTATTATCTCTAAACCCTAAACCCTAACCCTAATTGCATTCTAATCCTAGTTGTAATCTAATTGAATTCTAATGCTAACCATAATCCTAATTGATTCATAAATGAATGGAAAAGTAACACTAATTCTATTTGAACCCTAACCCTAGAGTAAGGAAAAATGAATTGAAATATTAAACCAAACTAATACGTAACAGTAACAAAAATCAAAGTTAATGTTAAACCCTAAACATAACATAAAGCTAAATCTAATTCAAACCCTGGATTGTATAAATATAAACCCTAGCAATAATTGAAACTTGAAATAAGATTGAACTCTAATCCTATATCATTTTCTTATTCCTTGTATAGAATTTATATTAAATATAGAAACAAATATCATTAATTTTGTTTCAATTGGTCCTAATTTCCAAATTCTAACCTAAGTTTATTTAATTTTCAAATTTGACCTAAGTTCAAAGTTTGACCCAAGTTTGAAATTTTCCCTAAATTTGAAATTTGATCAAAGTTTGAAGATTTACTTGCTCAACAAAGTTTGACTGCATTTTTGAAGTTTAACTTTTTGTTTGAAGTATGACTTTACTTCAGATATTTTGATTTTATCAATACAAACTTTTGTGTATATATTAATTAAGATTTTAATTTCAATTAATTTAGGTTTAGGGTTTGGTTGTACTTTAGATAGATGGTTCAATTTTATTATTAAGTTTCAATTTGGTTGACCATTAATGTTAGGGATTGAGTTAGAGTTTTCAAGTATGTTTAGTGTTGTATTAGATTTAATTAGGTATATGGTTAGAGTTAAATTTATTTATTGTTCAAGCATTAATTATGTTTAGTTTTATGGTTAGGGTTTAACTTTTTGAAAGACTGTACTTCAATTTGATATTAATTTCTATAATTTTAATGGTTTTTTTTTTTTAGGGCTATTTTATCTGGTATAGGTGTAGGGTTCCATTTATTATAATCTTTGTTTAGATTTCTCTTAGCTTAGTGTTATCCTTACATTTTATTTAGATTATTTCTTAGGTTCAATTTGGTTTAGTGATAATGTAGGTTAAGTGTTATAGTTAGGGTCCAAGTTAGTTTAAGCTTTAAGTTTAATCTAGTTTAGATTATAGATTCAATTTTGTTCAATTAGAGTTTTCAAGTATGGTTTAGTGTTGTATTAAATTTAATTAATATTTTATAGTAGATTAGTTTTCAAAATTTTATAAAATAAAAAAATATATAAGAAGCCTTATATAATTAGAACCAAAGCTCACAATAAACCAAATTGAAAGCGCTATTATAAAAATATATATATTTATAAAAATAACTATAACCAATTTTCTTTAATGGTTAATTAGGTATATGGTTAGAGTTCAATTTTTTTTTGTTTGATTATGTTGAGGATTAAGCATCAATTATGTTTAGTGTTATGCTTAGAGTTTAATTTTTTTAAATATTTTACTTCAATTTGATATCAATTTCTATGATTTTCAAATAGGTTAGAGTTATTATGTTGAGGATTAAGCATCAATTATGTTTAGTGTTATGCTTAGAGTTTAATTTTTTTAAATATTTTACTTCAATTTGATATCAATTTCTATGATTTTCAAATAGGTTAGAGTTATTTCTATGATTTTCAAACAAGTTAGAGTTATTTTGTTTGTTTAGATTAGATCAATTAGGTTACCAATTTAATTTTGTATAGTTAGGGTTCGAGTTAGTTTAATATTTAAGTTTAATCTAGTTTAGGTTATTAATTCAATTTGGTTTAATGTATAATATGATTTTATGTACACCTAATAATATTAGGGTTTAATATTATTTAGTATTACAATTAGAATTTAATTTGATTTATTATATATTATTGAATTATTGCATCAGTTTTATATTTATAACTCAAATGAAAATGAAAACAACTCGGATCTGATACGAATAGATAAGCAATAAGTTCAGTAAGACAATAAAAGATCTCAATTTATGACAATAGTAAACAGGATATTAAAAGATTTAAGAGATCACCAACCCAAAATTAAAATGATTTAAAAAATTGTTCAATAAAATTACTTGAATAAATAGATAGTCCAATAAAAAAGAAGAATTTTCAATCCAAAAAGACCCAACGTATAAAGAAGGTTGTCTGTTATAAAACCTTGAACATAAATTCTTACAAAAATCATTGCAAAGTGCCTTTCCAATATATTGAAATTTCAAATGAATCCAGGAAACAAATAGAACTATGTATATTATTGCTTCTTTTCATTATTGAGCGATCAAAACACAGAATAATTTGCTAAGTTTAACATTCAGAAATGTACATTGAACTGCTAAATACTAGAAGTGGTAGCATTGGTTAGCGATAAACAGATCAAATTAATAAATGAACAGTGTAACGCTTCTTATGCCAACTAAATGGAATTGTTGAAAGTGTCACTTAGGGCTGGAAATAAATCTGAAAGATTTCAAAAAATGTTTTATATTTTCAGATATTGGAGAAGGGGGATTTATTGTAATTCCAAAGAGTTTACTGTATTCTCAGCCGAATACGTTCTAACTTTTCCTTAGGTATAATGAAAAATAAAGGTTAAACAACTAGAAGAAGGAACATATGTGTAGGAGTATGAGTTTGGTGAGAGAATTACAAGCTGATTTAAAAGATTGTCATTTTATATTGTTGTGTAAATGGAAGAGGGGAAAATTACATATTAGTGAGCTAACAATCTTCACATAGTAGATTAATAGATATCTAAACTTAGATTTAGGGAAAAATAGCTAGACAAACAGATTTAAAACATTAAATCTACAATTACCAACATCCACTAAATGGTCTTAGTTAACGGCCCACCCCAGCCCTCCCAAACGCCTCAAATAAAAGCCCTAAATTCTTCTCAATGTAAAAAAATAAAAATTATATTTTGTTTATAAATTGTACTCTTTATTTTCCATCATATCATTATTTTGATTTGCATTGCCGTATCAGATTCCTCTTCCAAACACCTCAAACAAAAGCGGACCTGCCAACTTGAACAACGAAACACTACCACCAATTTATTCAAAGCAGACCCAAACAAGAGAAGATTATTAATTCATAGGTTTTACACACCTTCTCTTGAACATAACATCCCAATCCACATCAAGTACTAGGTTAAAACAATAATTTTTAGGTAAAAACTTGCTCTGCAACTTCTGCGCCCAGCTCAATTTCAAACCGAAGGTTCCCATGCCCAGACCTTCCTGTTGGTCCCGATGGACCCCAGACCACGGACACTGTGCCAGGGTCAATGGGGGAATCTCAAAAGGTGTTTTCTTCTACTGATCCTAAACCTAATTGGAAAGGGGCTCTTGTCAGTGATGCCCAACAGTCCTTACAGGGCCTTTTGGTGAATTTTGTTCAGATAGAAGAAGGAGCGAAACTGTCTCTCTTGGTCTCTGTGGTGAATCGTACGATGGCTAACTTCCAGATGGCTCTGGTGGCTCGATTCTTTAACTTCTGACCTACCATTGATATGGTCAAAAAATCGGTTGCTAACCAATGAAAGATCAAAGGATCGACCCTAGTTTCGGCCATGCCGGGTGGGCTCTTCCTGTTTAAGTTTACCACTCTTGAGGACATGACCAATGTGCTGGCTGGTTCATGGGTTTATGGTAAGCACTTCCTAGCTCTTGCAAAGTGGAAGCCCGGATTCAATCTGGCAACAGACCTGACTAGATCGGCTCCTGTCTGGGTCTGGCTCCCAGGTCTCCCGCTCGAATATTGGGATGAGCAGGTCTTCCGTTGGGTTGGGGATTCCTTTGGTTCATTCATCACAATGGATCAGGTGACAAGGTCTAAATCTAGGTTGGTATTTGCGAGATTCTGTGTGAATGTCACCATGAATAAAGTCTTGCCCAACTTTGTTACATTGAAGTCCAAGCTAGGTAGATGGACCCAAGCATTAGTCTATGAGAATGCTACTCTGTTCTGCTGTAAATGTGAACGCAGAGGACACACTGGTGATACCTGCAAGATCACCAAGTCAGATGAGATTCAACCGAACAAGCATAAAGGTATTGTTGGGGCCTCTCCTCCAGCGGTATTGGAGGATTCGGTGGTGTCAATTCCACCCTCAGGACCCAACACAAACTGATCTGGAAGCCCTTCCTGCCATGGTTCCAGAACCTACTCTAACATTGACGCCTCCCCCTGTGGAGAGACAGTCCTTCTTGGCCAAGAAGGAATAGCCTGATATTGTGGTAGCCCTTGAGCTGCTTGACCCAATACAGATGACTAAACACACCCCAAAAGGGATAATGGAAAGCTCTCTCAGCTCAACAGATGGCTCTGAGGATGAGGTCGGGGAATGGAAAACACAAAAAAAGAAAACCAAAAAATAAAAAGGCAGATGTGGGGGTGGATACTCCAAGAGGAAGACCTTCAGAGCGAGTAAGAAGATTGAAAGGATCCACAAGGGAGGTTCCGGCAGGAAGGCAACAAACCCTAGAATCTAGCTTCAAAAGTAAGAGATGAACTGCCTCTCTTGGAATGTGAGGGGTTTGAACAGCTCCCTCAAAAAAATGGCTGTTAAACACTATATTTTTGATCTAAAGCTGGAGATCCTCCTTCTTCAAGAAGTCAAAATGTCTGCTAGTACCTTTACTACTCTTGCACCGCTTCTCTGGTCTGGGGCTGCTTTCTTTTATTCCGAAGCTGCGGGTGCGTCTAGTGGTATTGCCACCGTCTGGAACCCGAATAGAATATCTGGTCAGTTGGTTAAATCTTCCCCTAACTTCCTTGCTATCACATTTTTGAGGTTTGGTGTTGAATGGACCTCCTTTAATATCTATGCTCCGAACACCAGGCATGCACGTGCCTCTTTGTGGCATGAGTTGAGCCACAGGCTTGCTTTAGTTGGCCCTGTGAACTATCTATTGGCTGGTGATTTTAACATTCCTTGTACCCCTCTAAAAAGTGTGGTGGCCTCATAGATTACTCAGACAATATGGGGGATCTGGTAGATTTTATAACTTCCACAGGCCTTCTAGACCTTACTCTTAAGGGAGACCCTTTCACCTGGTCCAACAATAGGAAAGGCTCTCACCTCATCTAGGTGAGGCTCGATAGGGTCCTTGCCACTTCCTCTTGGAACCTCTGCCTAAACTCCACCTTGTTGGCTCTCCCTAGAACTACCTCTGACCACAACCCCCTTCTGCTTTGTTGGATGGACACTCTTAAGATCAGCCCGGCACCTTTCAGATTTGAGATCATGTGGTGCTCCCACCCCTCCTTTAGGGATCAATTTAATTTTTTGTGGAAGACTCATATCAGAGGTACAGCAATGTTTAGGATTGCTCAAAAACTGGAAATTATCAGGAAGGAAGTTAAAGGATGGAGCAAGCATAACTTTGGTGATTTTCGCAAGGAGAAAACTGTTCTCTCGGCAAACTTTGTTTCCCTCCAGGAACAACTGGCTTTCAGAAGCTTCTCGCCTCAGATACAGGAGGAGGAGGAGAGGACTAGATTTAAGTGGTAGGAAACCTTGAAAAGAGAGGAAATCTACTGGAAGCAAAGATCCAGAATTCAGTGGCTTGCTGAGGGAGACAGGAACACGACCTTTTTCCACAGGTCTACATGCATCCACAAGAAGAGAAATACCATCTCCTCTCTCCTGGATGAGGGGGAAATGAAGTCAAGGATAAGGACAAAATTAACTAGGTTGTTGTTAACTACTTTATGGACCTGTACTCAGAAAGGGGTCCTGTCTGCCCTGACCACATACAAAACATGCTCCTAGATCACATCCAAAGTGTTATATCCCTTGGTGATAATGACATGCTCACAAAGTGGGTTACTGATGAAGAGGTTAAGAAGGCAGTGTTTGATATGGGTGCTTACAAAGCCCCTGGTCCAGACGGATTTCCCCCTGCTTTCTTTCAGGAGTACTGGGAATTTGTAGGAAAACATGTCACGAGAGCTTCCAGAGACTTCTTTAGGACTGGGTGTCTTCTTAGACAGCATAATCAAACTTACATTGTGCTTGTCCCTAAGATTGACAACCCTATGTCTATGATGGATTTTAGACCCATTAGCCTCTGTAATACATTCTACAAGATCCTCACCAAGATTCTGATTGGCAGAATTAAGCCTCTCCTTGACAAGATTATCAGCAACACCCAGAAAGGTTTTGTTCCTGGCAGGCAAATTTTGGACACGGCCATTGCCACACATGAAATTATCCACTCGATGGACAAATGCAGAGCCCCAGGTATGGCCTTTAAACTTGACATCTACAAAGCTTATGACAAAGTGAATTGGTCCTTTCTGCTCAAAATCCTGGCTAAAATGGGCTTTAATGAAAAGGTTATCCAAATTATAAAAGAATGTACCCAAACGGTTAGTTTTTCTATCCTAACTAAT
>MU227959.1:1271384-1290251 GCA_018584345.1 Thuja plicata | reverse complement strand
GTAAATAATATACAAGCAAAGAATATTTCATATTTGAAAATTAAAATTATTTTGATAAGATATACTCCCTGCGGCGTGAGAATTTTGTTCTTGATTTTCTTACCTACACACGAAAATGTAAAATAAAATAATTCCACTTCCAAAGCCTCTTAAAGAATAACAATAGACTAACTGGTTAGAGGGTAGAAGGGTAGGTAGGTAGGAAAAGGGTTGGCTTGAGAGGTTGAGTGTTCAACTCCCGATTGCCACCCTTTTATTCAAAATGAATATTTTACTTTTAAATTTATTTCTTTATTTTAAAGAATATAAATGTATTTCAAAAATTATGATAAAATAATTAATTTTGCTCATATATTTTAAGAAGGAAATAAATATAAAAATGAAACAATAATAAACACCTCCCTGGAAAATTTATGTAAATTTGGGCCTGAATTTTTAGGTGTCAACAATGGCTCCAATTGGGGACGTGTGTCCATACTTGGACACAACGAGAATCCAGCGTTCTTTGGAGAGCAGACCACTTGAAACGTAATGTTAATGTAATACCAAAAATCATTAAAATCAACTCGATTAACCATGGTGAAATATTTACCAGATTGCTAAATCACATTTCACACGAATATATTTTCCCCTTAAAAAATTCAAATAAATGAACTATCAGGAAAATTAATAATGTTTTAACCTCCAAATGTCAAAACAATAAAATCATCACCTCAATATTTACCTTGAAAAATGAATTACCTCTTTCAATATTTGAAAATCATTTATTACTCCCATGTCGAGTGAGTTTAGGTTTAGGGCTTCAGTGAGTTCATATTACCAGTGGAATTAAGCATTTACATTGTGTTTGAGAGCTCAATGGCATCCTTTATTTGATATGATTCAAAATCTCATTTCTTACTAGAGAAGTTTTATAGATTTCATATAAAGAAAAAGAACTTGCAGAAAGAATTCAAACTTGATCTTGATAAATCATTTTCTAAGAAATGTGAGCAACACCATCTTCACTTATCCAAGCGTGACATAGAACTTCATGTGCATGCAGGATGCACTAGATGGGTCTTCAGTAAGTATTTTCCTGATAAAATCCTTCACACTCTCAGAATTTGAAGGCCAAGGTTCTGAATCAACATCAATGTGACCTCGTAGAAGCATCAAAGGTTCCTTGTTGGGTTTCTACCCAAAATGGTTGAACTCCAATATGTGTAGGATGGCTCTAGCTGTTGTCCACACGTCTTCTCGTAGACCATACTGCTTGCATAAAACTTCTGGAGCAATGTAGTATGGGTTTCCAATAATACACTTCATTGCCGATTCTTGAGATAATTGCATGCTTTCCTTTAGAAATGTAAATACACCAATATGCACAACACGATGCTGAGGATGACAAAAAATTCCATATGTGATTATAGTTTTGAAGTCATGATCTGCAATTTCTTATCCAATTATCTCTGCACGTAAACTGTGGTCCCATCTTTTAGCAAAGCCATCTTTGAAGTGTAGAATGCCTATAATATAAAATAGATACATTGCATGCTGGAGCCTTCAGAACTAAATAGGCTTGAATCATTTCATCCTTTTGCTGCAAGATCTATCTTGCCAATTTTATTTGCCTCCTATAAACATGTTGGCCATTTTTTATAAATATAGGCAATTTCGGGGCTCATACACACTCTGAAATAATTAAAAACACTGTAAAAATGCCCCCCATGTTGAGTCATATGGCTTGGGCAATCATTTTAAACTTGAAGTTATCGTTTACCACACATCTACAACCCCCAAACATAGCTCAAACAATTTGCACGGGAATACAAATTTGCTGGCCGTTTTTAGAAATATCTGGGCATTTTTTGGCTGTCAGCTTCATAAAAACATTTAAAATTGTGATAAATGTGTTTCTCATATATGAGAAAAGATCTGGGGACATTTCCATAGGTGTAAATAATCATTTTAAGCCCAAAAACAACTCTAAATTTATGCTCAAATATTAAAAACGTGATTCATTTTTTGAACAGCAATAAATTTATTTCCAATGCAGACAAGAACAAAAGAATACATATAAAATGACTCACTTATAATGCTTATGATATACAAGATAAAACTATAATGAATGAATTTGAGATTTTAGGTTTTCCAATGCTTTGATTTTCAAATGCAAAAAACAATAAATAAAAAATAAAGATAAAAGTACATAAGAATGAATGTCAAATTCTTTAATACATTTGTTATTCAATAACATATTAAGACATGAAAAAAATGAAACACAAAATATTAAAAACTATAAAATATACTTATCTGTTTGGTGCTTAATAGAGAATGAGAACTTTACCTCTGTCGTAAACCTAGTTTCGGTCATGCAACATGAAACTTACCATTGATGTCACTTCTGAAATACCCATAATGTGCAAATTTGACCTCACCAAATTTTTGCAATTATCATATTGCATTTACCCTATTTATAAAATCTCCTGATGCACTAAATATATTTTATCTTTCTCAAAGGACAAACTAGGGTACATATCATTTCCAAGAATATTTTGCAGAAATAATGCATTTATTTCTTCACATGTAATTTCATTTTCTATCACACTATATTGTTTTTCTAAATTATTTTCTATTTCATGAGAAAAAGGATTTAGAAACGTACCTCCATGAATACTTACCTCTGGTTCTTCATCATTCTCGACTTTATGTTTAAGTGTATTGTAGAGTGTGTTGAACCAATTTTTCTGAGATTCATCATCTTCATAAATACTATTCATCCCAAGTTCTTCATGTACATGTAATTCATACTGTAACATTTCATCCTCATTATTTAGAAAATTTGAAGAGTTTTTAAAACCTTCCATTAAATATCTCCTCCTTGAAGTATCTCTCCATGTTGATATTCATCAAACACCACTTGATTATGCTCATCCTGGTGACTAGAATAAAAATTTAAATTATTCTTTTGCACATACTTTTGATATTCAGTATCTAACAAATCCAAAATTTGCTCCGTATTGAGAAGATCTTCCTCCTGATCATGACTTTCATTTCTTTCCACACAAATATGATCCGATGTGGATGCTTCTTCAATTTGTTCCAAAACTTCATGTTCATCTGAATCTAGAATATCATTAGGTTTTTGTGCCTCTTCTATAACTTTATCATTTTCTTCCATAGTGGAATTTTGATTTTCTTCATAGTCATAGCACTCATTATCTTCTTCATCACTTGCATTATAAAATTCATACACGAACCATTGTTCAAATTCTTCCCAAGATGAAATACTTTTTTCAGGTAGTGATTCATAAGCATTTCTTGCATATTCTTTCAAGAAACTAGCAAACAGTTTCATGAAATCACTTTCTGTATCAATATCATACTTGTAAAGGAGCATATAAAAAGAATCCAAATGATCAATAGTTGATTCACCATAATCTCCATAATAATAAGACACTTCCTTTGAAAGCTTTGAAAATATCTCATCACCTCTGTATTGAAACCTTCTTAGATCTAAAGGCTTAAAGCTTATTGGAATCAAAATGTTTCTTAAGAACCTTTCAAACATCATGTAATAAATTTCTTATCACTAACAATGAAATGAAGTTTCATCTCCTTTCTGGATGTTCTCCCTAACATATACTTCTCTCAATCTTTCCTAAAATTGAATTTTAGAGTCGCCACCTCACTTTCTGTGAGGAAATAAACTGTTTAGATTCTTCTCTCTCCCAGTGTTGTCTTACTGAGTTTCACAATTGTAACCAAAGATTCTGCAAATATCTTTCACAGATAGCTCCCCAACAGAGTTGCCAATCTGTTGGTTCCCAAAACAGCAGATTGGAAATGCTTTCTCTGGCCAATGAACAGGTTTGATTCCTTGTGGATTTGAACCTCTGCAATTTTGGCTAATAATCGCCAAGGCTGGTAGGCCTATATTTCCACTCGTTCAAAATTGTTTCAAACAAATAACTTAATAGATCCCTCTGGATGACAAGTGAGCTTGATGAGATTCAACTGCAATTGATTATAAACTACAACCACTAAAAGCGTTTGTCAACTGTAAACTTGTTTAAGTATAGATATGCAAAATGAAATTAAAGGAATAGGATGCCAAAACTAGCAACAAATGATTAGATGACCAAATTCCATTTATCAATAAGACCAGTGCCTGTTTCACCCTAGGGAAATGGAGTCAATCCAATCCTCAACCCTACATAAAACCTTAGAGACAGTCTTGCATTTCAAAGCAAATTGGAAGGATTTGATTTAGAAGACAATTTTCAAAATATTGAAACACGCATCAGATTCTAAAGACAAGTCATAAAAAACTCATCTCTTTGATTTGCATTCAAATGTGTGTGAACTATTGCAGACAATTAACTAAATTTAACTCCTCAAATGATAGCCCAATTGACTTTGGCCACAAATCAAAAGGATTCTTAACCATGCAAAATGAGTAGACCAATTAATAAATCAAAATGCAATAAGATCACATAGCATTTTAAACGATCACAATAAAGAAATCAAGATTGATTTATCCAAGGGACTAGTCGAGGGAATTAAAAACCAATGCATAGATGGAAAACAAAAAACAACTTATCTTTTTGATATTGAAAAATTGGTACACCAGAATCCATGTTGCAGTTGTTGAACAATCCTATCCTATGAAAATTGAAATTCTCATCATTCCCCCTTCAAAATCCCTTTTAGTTTTTCAAATGACTCAATATAAATACATTATTCAAAGATTTCTTGTGAAAAGACATACCTTTTCACAAAAACTAATCCTGAAAACTAACCCTAAAATTTACAAATTTAACCATGTAAATGGTTTTGGGGAAAAAAAAATTCCCGTATAATAAACATAATTTGTCACATCTTCTGGTATTTGCATGATAATCCATATTTTCAACTCCTGCACATGAAACCTAATATTAGATAATCTTTCAATAAATTTAAATCTAGGGTCATTATATTTAATAAATTTTTAAGTTTTCAAATGATCTCTATTTAAGATTATTTATTTATTAATTAATAATATATCAAATAAAACATTAATAAAATCATGACATACTTTATACAAATGTTTTTGATAATATAAATGAAAATACCGATAAGTTTAAAATAATTAATCATGAGTACCCACTTTTAATTATCAAAACATAAATAATCCTATTTATAAGATATCACCAAAATCATTAAAAAGGAATATAATGTTATATTTAAAAAATAAAATCATACTTTCAATCTTTAGAACATAATATATTCCCTTTTCCTCTACCCACATTCTCAACGAATATAATAGGACAATCGGTTAGGGTAGGATGAGTAGTTAGGATAGGAAGAAAGGGTGGATCGAGAGGTCAAGTGTTCAACTCCCTCTCCCCACTCTTTTTCTTGAAATTAATTTGGTAAATAATATACAAGCAAAGAATATTTCATATTTGAAAATTAAAATTATTTTGATAAGATATACTCCCTGCGACGTGAGTATTTTGTTCTTGATTTTCTTACCTACACACAAAAATATAAAATAAAATAATTCCACTTCCAAAGCTTCTTGAAGAATAAAAATAGACTAACTGGTTAGAGGGTAGAAGGGTAGGTAGGTAGGAAAAGGGTTAGCTTGAGAGGTCGAGTGTTCAACTCCCGATCGCCACCCTTTTATTCAAAATGAATATTTTACTTTTAAATTTATTTCTTTATTTTAAAGAATATAAATGTATTTCAAAAACTATGATAAAATAATTAATTTTTCTCATATATTTTAAGAAGAAAATAAATATAAAAATGAAACAATAATAAATACTTCCCTGGAAAATTTATGTAAATTTGGGCCTGAAATTTCAGGTGTCAACACCGTCAATGATCAAATAGCAATAAAGAAATCAAGCAAACACACCAACAAATAAATAATCAATCAATCATACAATGATACAATCAATGATTGTTCAAACATCAACAATTAGAGTATCAACCGTTCCAGCATCAAATTTTTCAAATATAATTCAACAACATAGTCCATTAAAGAATCAATTACTTGAAGTATCCACTTATCAATCCATCAAGAAATAACAATATATAGAAATAAAGAAATCATAAATAATCCTGGAAAACATCAAAATATATTTTTTGAATTCTAGTTAACACATGTGAAGTGGACGAGGCTCGTGCTCTTGAGATCTGTTGAGGCTTGGAAGCATAAGGCCCTTCTTACCGTTTGGAAATCTAGGGACAAGGTCCCTAGTATTTTCGTGAGATGAGGTCCAAGATCACAGGGTGAGATAAGGTTTGGAAGTTGTTGTAAGAGTTCCAAGGTTTGCTTTGCACTTTCTCAACTATGGACTCCACTTGTTCATGTATTCTTGGGATCCTAATCCACTCCTCGAATCCCCTATAGTCTTAAGTCTTCAAGCCTAAGACTATTCCAACTCCACACTAAGAGTTAGTTACTTTGTGTTTAACCTTAAAAGATTTCCATCATTGAAAGTACTCCTTGTCCCAATATCCTCTTGGATAATTCCAAGCTCAAACCTTCCCAAACATGCTTATAAGTGCTAAAAATGTCATTTTTCTCATCAATACATATAATTGACATCTCACTAATCCCATTTCAGTGGGTGTTCAATCCCAAAGTGACCGAGTTCCAAACTAGCTCTAGTTTAGGTCCTATTAGGCCTAATTCTCTATTAGCCCTATCCAGAGGGTTTTTCTAGATTCTTGCTAAAATCTTCCACACAACCCTAAAAAAAAAATTAAGATTCTAATTCCCTTTTTCAAGGCCTCTAGGATTTTCAACGTTTTAACTCCCCAAACCATCCGTACACTACTATCCTAAAATGTAGGTCATTTAGGGCTATTTTCAAGCACTAACAACAATCCACTAATTTCTTACTAGAAATGTATCAAGATGGTTTAGTTAGGACCTGATCTCATAGATAGGGTTCACTTAGATCCTAAGGCTTCTAGAACTTCACCTGGTTTATTTCTCTCAAACATGCCTTTGCAATGGCATTCAATTCTTTCCCTATTACACCCCTAGCCGGACAGGCCTTGCTCGCCTAGGGCATAAAATTAAAAATAGCTACTTGACTCTTCATGAATTCTCTTAATTTATTTACACTATACATAGGCTCCCCTAAAATAATCATCCACCCTCAGGAGTTTCCCACAGATGGATTTCATGGGGTAGCCATGAAAACACAGACTACTCTGAACAAGACCAGCAGACTCCCTAAAACTTAACCAATTTACAAATGCTAACAAATCAACTCTACAGTACTTGCACAAAGAATGAAAAAGTCTTAAAACTAACTAATCAACACAATATAACCACTAAACTTGTCAATTCAATCCATGTAAACACTCTATAACTTACAAATGCTCGACTATTGCTAAAAACCAAAATTGCAGAGTTCTATTGCTATTCGAAACTTGCTTACATCACCAATGTCATTGGGAAATGAGAGAAACAATACCTTAAGATGATTCTCCCATGTTTATAGGCCTTATCCATTAATTTACCACTCCTACAATGAGGGAAATCCAATTTTGTCGAGTTGCATGCAACATTTGCAAAAAAGTTGCAAATGTTGTCATGACAACTTTTGAGCATCTTTACATTTATGATCCAATATATCTTTTATGGCCTCTAACCCATATAGCTTGATGAACCAACATCATTAAATCCTATTAAATAATATTTCTTACTATGTCAAGGTATAGGACACATTTAGACCACATTTCCCCATTTAGGCCAAATCTAAGAACTAAACACTTAAATTCAAACTAACTTAAACTTTAATGAAATTAGCACTAACCACTAATTCACCTAGTCAAACATAACAATGTTATGACCTTCTAAGGTCTTAACAAAAAACATATTGACTTGGATAGAGTCATTTTCAAGCCAAAACTAACTAGGGATTTGAGGATAGCCTAGGTACTTCTACACCATCCTCCCCAAATGAAAAGACTTCAATCCACCCTTTGATTGAGTAAGTTGAGGTCAATGCCCAATGTTTTGAACTCTGCTTCCTTTATCCATACTGCATCTTTACCTGGTTGTTCTTTCCACTTGACTAAGTGCTCTTGATACTCCTTTGTTGTCTTCTAGTAGACTCTGGAATCTAGAATGTGTTCCTCTTTCTTGATTGGTGCAGATGGAAAATTGAGTTCTTCTACCTCCTGTATGACTTCAGTTAAATTCTGATCTACATCTGGGATTGGACCTTTGTATAAAACTAGGTCTGGAACATTAAACACTAGAGATAGACCCATATCCTCTGGAAGCTCCACCTTGTAGGCATTTTCTCCATATTTTGTCAATATGACACATGAGCCAATTCTCCTCATCTGAAGCTTATGTGATGTTCCTTTCTATAATCTTTCCTTATTGAGGAGTACCATTAATAGACCCCCAACTTTGAATTGGACATCTCTTTTTCTCTCATCCACTTTTTTCTTGATCTTCTATGTATTCTCAATTAGTGTTTTCCTCACTGTCTCATGGACTTCTTGCATAGAATATTTAAATTCATCAGCATAGCCACTTCCCTTGGCTCCATCCTTCAAGCCTTGGAGCTCATGTATACCTCTTGGATGAAGGCCATAAACTATTTCAAAAGGACTCTTACCAGTAGTCCTATTCACTGTGTCATTGTAGGTATATTATACTTGGCCAATGAGTTGGTCCCAAGCTTGACCATACTACTTAGTTACACACCTTAGGAAATTTCCAAGACTCCTATTGACTACCTCTGTTTGGCCATCAGATTGAGGATGGTATGCTGATCCAAAAGATAAGTTGGTTCCCAACATCTGCCAGAGAGTCTTCCAAAAATGACTCATAAACTTGGTGTCTCTGTCAGACACTATGCTTAGTGGCAAACCTTGTATTCTGACTACATCCTTGAAGAATAGGGAAGCTATCTGACTTGCATTATTCATTGTCTTGCAGGGTACAAAGTGTGCCATTTTTCTAATCTGTCCATAATAACATAAATACTACCCATTCATTGCTTTGTCTTAGGCAATCCTACTACAAAATCCATATCTAGACACTCCCATGGTCTGGTTGGAATTGGTAAATGCTGATATAGGCCTGCATTGGGAGATGTACCTTTGGCCTTCTGACAGATAACACAACCCTCTACATATCTCTTAACATCCAAATTTATTTTGGGCCAAAATTAGAATCTTTGGACTAATTCTTGAGTTTTGTTAACACCAAAATGGCCACTAAGTGCAGTATTGTGTTTCTCCTATATTAATTTCTCTCTAATAGAACCCCTAGGGACACATAATTGACTCCCTTTAAATAATAGACCACTCTGTAAATTATACTCAGAGGATTGACTATGAAAGTGATTTTTATACTCTTGGCATACCTTGTAAAATGTCTACGAAGTCCTCATATTCACCATATAGGTCTTTGAAGTTGTCTATCCCCATGCTTTGTAGTTTAATCTCTTGAATGGTCAAATCTATTCTAATTAAGGCATCTTCTACCTTATTTTGCAACCCCTTCTTTTCCTTGATGTTGAAAGTGTAAGCTTGTAGGTATTCAACCCACTTCATATGCTTGTGACTTAGTTTATCTTGTGATTTCAAGAAACTTAATGCCTTATTGTCTGAATAGACTATGAACTCCTTTGGAAGCAAATAATACCTCCACTTTCTTAGTGATTGGACCAGAGCATACATCTCTAGGTCATAAGAAGAGTATTTCTTCTTAGCTTCACTTAGCTTCTCAGAGTGGAAGGCCACTGGTCTTCCCTCTTGGCTCAAGACAACACCAATGGCTATATTTCTAGCATCACATTCCACTATAAATAGCTTTTCAAAGTTTGGTAAAACCAAAATTGGTTGGGTAGGAATCTTCTTTTTCAGTAGCCTTAAAACCATGGTTAGCTTATTCATTCCACACAAACGTAGTCTTCATCCCACCCTTGATAGTATCAAGCATAGGATATAATAACTCCATCATTAACCATGTTAACTCTATTTGGTACAATTCACTTGACTTCAAAACTTGGAATAAAATCTTTGACAGATTATGGAAAGGTCCCATTGAGCCAAAAATTAAATGCTTTAAATGATTGTTTACTCTTGACAGACTGCCTATTAGAAAAGATAACTACATGAATGATTATTTCAGCCTTTGCAATCTTCCTGAAACGGGTAGACATATCCTTTTAGACTACATTTTTGCTAAAAGCATTTGGTATAAGTTTGGCATACTTATCCTACTCATGTTAATATTCTGGAAATTATTACTGGAAATGTTACTGGTCTTAAAAAGGATGTTAATCTCCTTTGGAATATCATTTCTTCTAACATTATTTAGATGATTTGGAAGTGCAGGAATGAGGAAAAGTATCAGAACACTCTCAGGGTTCTTACTGAGTCATTTCTTGATCTCACACATTTCAAAAAAAAATTGCAGGTCCATACTACAATGATGATGGATAAGGAGAAACTTAAAAGGTTCCTGAAGAATGGTTATGCCACCTTTTTTATATATGAGCTCAAGCACGGCTACGACTAGAGGAGGAACATGGAGGATTACCAGACATTTGATAAGGCCTACAAGAAACTCAACAAGGAAATTAAAAAGAATCTCAAATCAAATAAAGATCAAAACCTCATGTTGACTCAAATCCAAGAACTCAAGAACATTTTCTGGATGGAGGGCTCTAAGGGCTGGATTGCATGGGTTGACACCCACAATGACATCCTACACTAGTGTCTTTTTGATCTTTTTACTATGTTTTGTCCTAGTGATTCACTTTTTTAACTCTCTGATGTGATCTGGTTGGGTGAGGCTGAGCCTCTTTTGTGGTCTCTAAACTAATATTGTTCGCATGTTGTATCTCTTTTCGATTCCTCTATATATAATACAAAAAATATAATAAAATATTAATATAAGAAGTTTTAATAAATATTAATATAAGAAAATATTTATTAAAACAGTTACCATTTTAAATCAATTAAGACATTTTATAACAAATGAATAGTTATGATTTTAAATCAAATCCTAAATTTATGGAGATGTTTCTCTGTACACGGATGGTGACATCCATATATTATTTTTATTTCTTATAGTGATTGATATTATATATTTTTTTAAAAGTTTATTCAAATTTTTTTTTATATTAGATATAGTTAGATCAAAAATATAATAAACCGAAAGGTTCCATTTTAGTTACATTAGAGAGACTCCTCCACAGAGGAGGCAAAGCCACACACAAAATAGGTCACTTCAGAAAGTACAAGAGTCTTATGCACACAACAAAACAGCAAAAAGCAAGGGTTCCAAAAGAGGAACTAGTGTAAAATATCACTATGGGTGTCAACCCACGCCGTCCATCCCATAGGCCCCTCCATCCAAGCCATGTTTTTCAGCTCCTGGATCTGAGTCAACATGAGATTCTAATCTTTATTAGACTTGAGGTTCTTTCTAATCTCCTTATTGAGTTTTATGTAGGCTTTCTCAAAGGTCTTGTAGTCCTCCATATTGCTTCTCCACTCATAGCCATGCTTGAGTTCGTACATAAAGAAGGTAGCATGACCATTTTTAAGGAATCTCTTTAGCTTTTCTTTGTCCATCATCATCGTAGTATGGACCTGCATAAAAATTTAAAAATGAGTGAGTCTAAGAAATGACTTAGTAAGAACCCTGGGGTTGTCTTGGTACTTTTCCTCATTCCTGCACTTCTAGATCAACCAGAGAATATTAGAAGATAGGATATTCCAAAAAAGGTTAGTATAATTTTTAATGCCATTGATATTACCAGTGATAATTTCTAGAATAAGCACATCAATAGGATAATAAATACCAAACATATTCCAAGTTTTCTTTGCAAAAATACAGTCAAGAAGTATGTGTCTACTGGTTTTAGGTAGCTTACATAAGCTATAGAGTTCACTCATGTGCTTATCCCTTCTAATCGGTAATTTGTCCAGAGTGACCAGCCATTTAAAGCATTTTGTTTTGGGTTCAATGGTGCTTTTACATAGTTTATTAAAGAGTTTACTCTAAGTTTTGATATCAAGGGAGGCGTACCAGACCGAATTGACATGGCAGATGATGGAATTGTTATACCCAATAACCTTATAAATTTTTTTAGCTTTGATTTTGGATAGAACAACTCCACCAGGCCATTTACAAGTAAGGAATCTATGAGAGTCAACAAGGCAAATAGAAGGAAGATTAGAAGTGGCCTTGGCAATCAAGTTATAGGTTTTCTTTTGAGAGGGAGGGATATCGAATTTGCTCATGATATCATTCTAGTTGATAAGCTTATCATTCTCAATGAGGGAAACTAATTGAGAAATGCCAAGATTGTTCCAATGGCAAGCAAAGAACCCTTGGGAAAGGGCAAGGGGTTTACCAGATAAGTGAATATTCCACGAGATGGATCTTTCACTGTATACATGTTTATCATAATGGAAATCCTTTTTGGTAATATGTATCTTGACTTGATCCCATGCTTTTCATATGGTTTTAAAAACAACAGACCCTTGAACAACAATAGGGAAGTCACCAAGAATCAAGTCACTAAAGGGGAGATTCTTCCAACTTTTGGCATGCTTAGGAACACCCCTTTTAATATTATGCCTAACGATAATTTTCCATGGATCATAACCATCCATAGAATGAAAGATCCATTTGGCTGCCAGAGCCACCCATTGTGTTTTAAGATCTTTAAGCCCCAGGCCCCCCAAAATTTTATCCGTATGGCACCAGGCCCAATTAACAGCATGCAATTTTTTAAATCCTTTGCCATCAGACCAAAGGAAATTCCTGACCGCCTTTTGAATTTCTAGAACCTGATAGTTACTAAACATCCAAGCAGAGGAAAAATAAATGCTATAGGATGAGATAATTTTTTGACAGACTTGAACTCTGCCCGCTAAAGACAAGGATCTGTTATGCCATTTGCCCTATTTATTAGTGATCTTTTCCTTAATCTAGAGCCACATATCCTTAAGGGAGGGTTCAATGGAGAAAGGAATGCCAAGGTACTTGACAATCATGTTTGGGCCACCCCTGAAAGTTATGGTGTTTAAACCATTCAAGAGGATTAACCACCCTGCCAAGGCAGATGGATTTAGTTTGGGAGATCCAAGCTCTAGATATGGTACAAAACCACTTAAGTTTGGATTGGAGGGAATCAAAATTGTTAGCAGTGAACTCAAGGAAAATGGGAGTGTCATCAGCAAACTGGGAGTTGATAAGTTCATCATTATTGGGGAGGGAGATACCTTTAACAGGGGGAGAGAGGGAATTATCTCTAAGAATGTAATGAAGAGCTTCAGAGGCAATGACAAAGAGGGTAGGGGCTAAAGGGAAACCTTGTCTAATGGATCTCCCAAGAGGAAAGGCCTCAGAAAGAGAACCATTAACATCAACGTGGGAAACAATATCTTTAAGAAGAACTTGGACCAAATCGCAGTAAGTTTTAGGAAAGCCAAAGGCCTTTAACATCATGGATATAAAACTCCATTCGATTCTCTCATACGCCTTTTTAAAGTCTAGAAGCAACAAGGCCAAATTCTGATGGGAGCCGGAAGCCCATTTCATGGCTTCCCAGCCAGTGATGAGATTCTTAAGAATAAACCTACCCTTGATGAATCCCATCTGGGTAGCACAGATAAATTTAGGCAAGATGTCCACAGTCTAAAAACTAGGATTTTGGCTAATATCTTATAGGAGACATTGAGGAGGGTGATTGGCCTCCAATTCTTAATGAGGGCTTTGTCCCCATCCTTGGGGATAAGTTTAATGATACCCCTATTTATAATTGAGCCAAGGGAACCATTAACAAGGGCTTCCACATAGATGTTTTGAAGGTCTTTAGAAATCCATCCAATGTTGGATTTGAAGAACTCCATAGGGAGGCCATCCAGCGTAGGGGATTTGTCATTGTGGAGGGAATTAATAGCCTTTTCAATTTCCTTTATAGATATGACTTTAGATAGAAGATTGGCATCATTGCTATATATCATATTAGGGATCATGGGAGTGCATTTGATTCTCATTCTGTCAGCCTCTTCAGAATCCTCAGAGGTGAACAGGTTTTTGTAGTAAACAGTAAAGGCTTTTTTAATGCTACCTTGGTCAGTCACTTCATGATTGTCAACTAACATTCTATCAATAGATTCATTAAATTTCTTATGATTAATGAGGTTAAAGAAAAACTTAGATCTCCGATCACCATTTTGAATCAAATGAGCCCGAGATCTAATCCTCTCTCCTCTAATATTAACTTGTTGATGTTTCCTGAGAGCATGTTTGGCAGAGATAACAGAAGAGGTAAGGGCAGAATTAGCAGGAGAGGATTGAGCATTAGCTTCAGCGATTTGCAGCTCAGATGAGAGAAGCTTCTCAGAGAACCTATAATCTTTGGCTCTCTTTTGGCCAATGGTTTTCAAGATATTTTGCCAAGCCAACAGGTTTATCTCCCATCTATGAGAGTGTGAGGAGGAAGGGAAGTTATGGAGATTGATATGTCAAATGATGGATATGGCAGCCAACACATCTTCATCAAGGAGCAGACTAGAGTTAAGGATAAATTTTGAGTTGGAGTTCCTAGGATGGGCCAGAGAGTTGATTAACATAATACAAGCAGATATAGGGTGGTGATCCCAAAGGGCAGTAGAGGTGAAAAGAATAGAGTTCCCCTGGCTATCAGGAAGGAAGGAGAAGAAGTTCTTGTTACAATAAAAATTATCGAGTCTAGAGTAAATCCTATATATGCCTTTTTGATAGTTACACCAAGTGTGTCATAAGCCATGGTTATAATCTTTGTTACCAGAAAGAGGATCGAAGAGATTTTTCTCATTCTTCATCCTAATCCAGTGGGATTTTTCCTGGTCTTTCCAACTAAATGGGAGACCTCCCAGTTTATCATCCTGAGACTCCACCATATTAAAATCACCTCCAAAAATCCAAGGGACATTGGGAAAACTAGTCATCCAGTCCCAAAGAGTAGATCTCTCTTTATGATCATTTGGGGCATAAATGGTGCATATGCCAAAAATGGAATTGTTATGATTGATGGTAAACCAGACGGCCCTTTGACAGGGAGAAAAACCATAACCAGTAATATCTCTACCCCATTTGGGGTTGATGAGTAAAGTAGTACCCCCTCTGCCTCTGGGGTGGGTAGTATAAAACTTAAGAGCATCCTTCCAAATGTAATTAAGATTAGAATCCAGGACAAAACTGACATCCTTAATTTCTTCAGCATAAGGAAATCAATAGACCTATAATTATTAATGAATCTTTTAATAAAAAAATTTCTATCAGGTGATTCAATCCCCTGAATATTCCAAGAGATAACATTCATGATGCAACATGAGACAGGGAATTATGCTATATTGTCACTCCATCAGTAGGAGCCATAATAGCTAGGAGGGATTCTCCATTTTTTTTGTTCAAACAATTCTTGTTTTTGGAACCAACAGGCCTCCCCCGTCATTTAGAGGCCTGAAGATTATCTTTAAATTCATCTTCATTGTCAGAAATAGTATGGGATTGAGTGTCAACCTCCATAGAATGTTTACTCTGGAGGGGTATGGGGATGGAGATAATACTTGAGGTACCTGTCGGGATGACTTCCATAGAACAATCATCTTCAATTTCTTGGAAGAATTTTAGTGGGATTTCATGATTGGGGCCTGATGAGTTAAACCTAGCAGATGGTTCAGTGATGGTTTTACTCAAGCCTACAGAGTAGTCTTAACTCTTATGTTATTCGAGGTTAGTTAATCCGGGTAAAGAAACTGGGATAATAGCCAAAGGGGAAACTTTCAGAGTAAGGTCATTTTTAGGGGTTCACCTCCTACATTTTTAGGTTACAATTTGGAAGCTGTCATTAGGTGTAGGGTTATTGACCATGGCTGACAAATCAGAGAAGGAGACTGGTGTCTGAGAAGGGGGATAAGAAGGAGAGATGGGGTTCATGTCAGGAGATTGGTTCACGGGATGAACAGTTCTATTTAAAACCACATCAGAAGATTTATCCAAAGGGATATTAGCAAGGAATGGTTTGGCCGGGGGAGGATTTAAATTTAGAGAAGGTTTCTTTCTAATAATCAGGCAGTCTTTCCTAAGGTGGCCCTCTTTATGACAAAGAAAACATGCATTCAGGCCACCAAGAATTTCAATGGGGCAGGTGAATATGTCACCGTCAATATTGACACTTAGGTCAGGCAGAAAATCCTTGCCAAGAACAAGCGAAATAAGAACCCTAGCATCCATATGGGGGACAAGTCTAACAGTTTTGTCCATATGAACGACCTTTCAAAAAGGTTCCAGAAGTTGAGGGAGAAATTTCCACAAAAAAGGAGGAACATTCTTAAACAAAATCCATCGAGGAGCAGAAAGAGCGAGTACTTCCTCATGCATAGCCTCAGGGGTCCAAGCAAGGGCACAGAATGAAGAGTTACCGACCATCCAATACTATTTTTTGAGGACTTCAACTTGAGATTCATTGTCAGTGAAGAAAATAACATACAATCCTTTTTGTAATTGTCTACAGAATGAAATATGAAAACCCAATTTTAAATTCCAAAAGTTGTGAAACCAATCATCCAAAAACTTTCACGAAGGGCACTTATCTATTTCAAGAGTAGAAAAGAAAATTACAGAGTTACACAGTCTATTCTTTTCTTTAGTGATCTCAACTAGCATTTTTTGGATTAGGAGCAATGGAGAAGGGCATCAGGGCAGCCCCAGGATTCTTACCAAATTTAGAGGATCCATGTATGGGATCCAAGCTAAACTTGGCATTGGCATCTATGGCGGTTCTAGTGCATGTGACCGCCTTAGAGAAGGTTTTGGTGTTTGCTGAGAGAGAAGTTTTAGGGTTGGTTTTTATGGCATCAATTTTGGGATCAGAGGGTTTAATCGCAGTGGGAGTGGGTATGGCCTCTGTCAATTGATAGAGGCCAGTGTTTTTACCATAATTCATACTAATAGCATTAAATGAGAAGCTAGGAAAGCCCACACCTGGTACATTCAGATCACCAGAGGATGCTAGTTATCAATCGCCACCTGGGTTGTTTTCACCGGTAACCGCCACTGCAGCATCGATGGGATTGATTTGCAGCATTCACCAAAAAACGCAAACCAACTACAAAATTCCCCTCATTCAAATTTATTTCAATAATTATTATATACTTATATATTATTTATTATATATTTTTTTAATAATTTAATGTCATTAAAAAAATTATTTAATTTATATCTTAAAATTAGTTGATTATAAATTATTTATGCTATAACATAGCATTTATTAAAATAAATAAGAATTTTTTTTTACAGAAATGTATATAATAAATATTTAATTTATTAAAGGCGTAAGCCTATACAACCGTAAGCCTCTTGATTGGGAATAATAATAATAATAAATTAAGATTACTATCAAAAATAATTATATTTCTTTCAAAGTTACTATTATTTTCTTATATGAATTTTAAAAGTTAAATAATAATAATAAAATATTCATTCAATATACATCTTAAATAACTTAGTTATATATTGTATGGTATAAAATATTTAACAAGTGTCACGTAGTGGTCTGTACCTGTCGTAATTAGTTATAATTATTATTATATATGTAAATTTAATTTTAATTTCATTATTAATATTAATTATATTCTAATTAATAATTATTTAATAAAATAAAATAATTATACATTAAAAATTAAATGATATAGTACTTTTATATTATATATTACAGAATAATATACTATATATTAGAAATTGCAATAATTATTTATAGCATATATATATATATATATTAAAAATATAATACAGTAAATATTTTAGAATATATAATAATTATATATTATAATATTGTTAAAATATATTGTAATTAAAATTTGTAAACAATAAAATATAATAACATGTTTATAGTAATAAAATATTAAATATAGCATCTCATAAAAATATAGTATATTGTAAATTAAAAAACTAATTTTTAAAATAAATTAAATGATAGATGAAACTATGGTTAAAAACTTTCCGAATAACAAATATGGTTAAGCTCCGAAAAAGGGGTCCTATAAGAACAAATCAATTGAACCAATCATTAAGGAGATAAGTAATTTATATCATTTATTTAATTCATAAATAAATATTTAAATATTAGAAATATCGTAACAACAAAAAATAGTGACTTAGGATTGGTTGATTGACGCAAAACTAATTCACGAATTGTGCAAACTGAATGCAATAGTATATAGCCTACACAAGTACAATAACATTATCTAGATAACAATGTCAATAACAATGTCACTAATAACATTATTAGTGACATTAAAAGCAACCCGGATAGAGCTATCCTCCACCAAGGGTTGATGCTCTGCCTCTTCCAGTTCCATAAAGCCATTTGCCCAGCCCCCCAACCCCCTGTGATAATACAGATGGTGTCCCAAGATGCGAAGGCTGGTAAAACGGACAAAACGTCCAATTCCTCCTCTAAGTCTATCAAGATTACTCAAGGTCCTGAGACTGGTGAGAAAAAAGCCCGCAAGAAAAGTATTAAGCTGACTAAGGAGGATTTGGTTGAGTCTTATGTTTCTGACTCTGTGGGCGGGTTGGGAGGTAAAGAGGCGGATACCACTCCCGAGACTGAGTTTAAGCCCAAAAAATAGAAAATATCTGAATCCCTAGTTAATCTGGAAGTCGACCTAAGTGGAACAGGCTGAAGACGATCTAACAGAATTGCTAAAGAGCAGTGTAAGCTCAAAATGTTGGAGTCAGCCTCCAGAGAGCTCTCCCCGTCTGAAAATGCTTCCACCGAGTCTAATAAAAGTTCGTCTGATGGCTTCAGGAGCCCGGCCAAGAATACCCCCATGAACATCCCT
>MU227959.1:1220527-1267559 GCA_018584345.1 Thuja plicata | reverse complement strand
AGCCCTTGCTTCTGGGTGGAAAGAAGGCCCAAGCCTCCAGAGTCACGAGGAAGGCAACAGTACTCCCAGGCAACCCGATGAAACCCATGGCCATCAGCACCAGAGGCCCAAAGAAAATCTCTGAGCAGACGCTCAAGCTTGAGATAAGAGGCCTTAGAGGGGGCCCAACAAGAGGAATAGTAAACATGGGTAGCAACCAGCACTTTGGAACAAATCTGGAATTTCCCCACAAGAGAGAGCGGCTTGCAAATCCAATACTGCAATTTTTTCTCAATTTTAGCAAGCACAGCATTCCATAAATCCATACAAGAGCCATGAAAGGCAAAAGGAATGCCCAAGAAGCGACAAACTTCTCCATGTCAAACCCATTTCCAGCCAAAATTATCAAGCCAAGGTGGGGCTGGAAGAAAAGACTGTCTGAAACAAAGAGTTTTACCCCATTGAATGACTGATCCAGAGGCTTGACAAAAGGTGTCCAGGCACTGTAAGGCATTGGAAATATTCTCCTTATCCTCAATAAGAGTGAGAAAGGAGACATCAGAAAAATGGCCACTAACCAATTGGGAAGAAGAATCAGGCAGGGAAATGCCCTGAACCAAGCCAGCAGAGACAGAGTTGGCAAGCAAATACCCAAAGCCTTCTGCAGCAAGCACATACAAAGTAGGAGACAGCAGACAACCTTGTCAGATGGATCTAAAAAGCCTAAAAGTATCAAATTGAGCCCCATTGATGGTAATGCAAGTAGAAGCATCTCCAAAAAGCATTTCCATAGATTGCAAGAAGTGAGGGCCAAACCCTAAAGCTTGAAGCATAGCGAGAATGAAAGGCCATTCAATGCGGGCATAGGCTTTAGTGAAGTCAATTTTGAGGAATAGAGTAGCCTGTTTAGATTGATGAGCCCACTCCGTCCCTTCCCAAACAGCAATGATGTTATCAAGAATATACCTGGACTTGATAAAGCCAGTTTGCTCAGGACGGACAATAAGGGGAAGGAGATGTCTGATCTTGAGAGCTAAAGCTTTGGCAATGATCTTGTAGGAGACATTCAACAAAGTGATGGGCCTCCAATTGCAGATATCCTCTGGATCACCAGACTTAGGTATGAATTTTATATTTCCTTTGTTGATTATGTTACCCAGACTTTTGTTATGAAAAGCTTTGAGGTACACTTTATAAAAGTCAGGACCCACCGCATCCCAGAGGTGTTTGTAGAATTCACAGGGGAAGCCATCACATCCTGGAGATTTATCATTGGCCATAGAGAAGGCCACCTCTTTGAGGTCTGAGATGGTAAGAATTTGATCACAGAAGGCACGCTGCTCAATTTCTAGGCAGTTTGGAGTAACAGCAATACAAGCCTTGAGAGCTTCATCCTGAGCAGCCAAATTTCCCTGAGAAGCAAAGACCTGCTCATAGTACTGGACAAAGGCCTGAAGAATGGCTGGAAGTTCAGTAAGGGTTTCATATCCTTGTTTGATCTTTTGAATACCAACATTGGTATGACAAGCTTGGAGAGCCTGAAAGAACTCCTTGGAGGCTCTGTCGCCCACATCCAACCAATGGAGGCGGGCTTTGAATTGAGAACCACAAGCAGCATAGGCATCAGCAACTTGTTTCTCATGGTGAAGCTGGGCTAGCTTAAGCTGGAGATCGGTATCGAAAGGATTCAGTGTAAGCGCTTCAGCAGCGCTATGCAAAGCCTTAGCATTAGCTTCATAAGCATGCTTTCTGAAACAGGCTAGCTGATGACCATAAATGCGAAGAAACCTCGCAGTGTGGGTAATGGTGTCATTCCACCACTGAATCCAACCAGTATCACTATGGGGCCGAGGAGCTAAATTCCAAACTTGAAGAATATGGGAAATAGTGGAATTGTGCGTCAGCACAGACATGTTGAGAAAAAATTTCATTTGAGCAGCTCTCCTAGCGCACGACTGCCAAGTAATGGAAAAGTAAATGGGGAAGTGATCTGACAAGGTAACATCTATCAGAGGAATGACATGTAGGCCTTGATCTTTAGAAAAGGAGAAAAAAGATTGAGCCGTTATCATAGCATGATCCAGCCTCTTAAAAATGCGGTCAGAGCCAGCTCAAAAATTGGACCAAGTATGCCAGACCCCACCCTGTTGGCGGCGGTTAGCATTGGGATCAAAAAGGCCCAATTTATAGCACATGTGATACCAGGCTTCTATCTCCCCAGCTGTCCAGCGAAAGGCTAAATTTCCTTCTTTGTCAGAAGCCAACTCAACCATGTTAAAGTCCCCACACATAACCCAAGTAGCTGGAGGCAAGTTGTCTGCCAGCCAAACCCATAATTGAGATCTTTCGACAGCATAATTGGGGGCGCAAACATTAATTACACCAAAAAAATGATTATGCAGAGATAGAAAAATTCAGGCTGCACGTTGCATCGGGTCGGATCCATGCACAATAACACAAGAATGAAGGTGAGGTGACAGAATAGTAATGACACCGCCTTTGCCAGCTTCGTGCTGAGAGGAAAAGACAATACCGTCCGGCCATATGACACGACAGGCAGAGTTAAGCAAAAACCCAAAAATTTTAACTTCCTATAAACAAAGCACGTCCAGATTCTAAAGTCTGTGATGGGTATCACGAACATAGTACTTTCTGGAGAGGTCAGTTAGATCTCGCACATTCCAGGATAAAAAAATCATAAAAACTCCTGCATGGCTTCCTCGTCCCCAAGAGAGGAGAAGCTATTCTACAAGTGGGCTGGAACAGAACCAAAGTTGGGGAAAAATTCTCCAGACGAGGTGAACCGCCTTTTATCTGGGTCTTCTATGTGACCATCAGGACTGCGAGACTGACGCATAGCCCTGGAAGTAGGCAAAGAAGCCGCTGGTGATGCCAGCACCACTTCTGGAGTGGATAGCTTCGTAGCAGAACTCTTCCCCTATGAAATAGGGTTTGAAACTAAGGGCACCACTAGTGGCGCCTCAACTGGCGGAGTATGACCAACGGGCGTATCCAGAGATGGCAACACAGTAGCAGAGGCTGGTGGCATCTTAGGGACTGAGGTATTCTGGCCTTTGCGCGTAACTGTAGTCCATTCTTCTTTTTTTCCAGCATCGATGGCTTTGGCCGGCGTATCTTTGGGCGTAGGTTTCACCCGAGGGGTAGCCAGTGGGCAATCTTTGATCTTGTGCTTTGCCGATTGACACCGATAACAGGTGTGAAGATTGTTTTATACCTAAACAATATTTTAATTTTATATCAATAAGTGAAATTGATGGCATGGAAAGCAATTCTATAGTTGATATCATTGGTGTTGTTTTGTTAGTTGATCCAACAAATGTTATATTCAAAAAGAATGTCACATAAGCTCAAAAAAACTCCTCAATTGAAAGACAGGTCAGGTTTCATAGTGGAGTTGACAATGTGGGGTGGTTTTTGCAATAGGGAAGACCAACAACTCCAAGATATATGTGAGTTAGGAACTTTTCCCAATCTTATTATAAATGTTGGATGCGTCAATGATTTTGGAGAAAAATCTATAGGGACAATTAGCACAACCCAACTTGTAAATCCAAATCTTCCAAAGACATATCAATTGAGATCCTAGTTTGATACAGAAGGGAAAGATCTTGCTTCCCATTCTATTACAAAGGAAATCTCATATGTTGAAGAAGCTAAAATGTTAGAAATTATGGCACAAACTAAGGATGGGGGACTTGATAGATCAAATGCACCTTGCTAGATTATGATAAAAGCTACCTTATCTTTTATAAAGGTGGACATTTTTATTATACCACTTGCCCATTAAATTTTGAAGATAGGCAATGCAAAAAGAAGGTGAACAGTTATGGAAATGGTAATTGGTATTGTCAAAGATGTGATAAGATTTTTCCTGATTGTGATTACATATATATGCTTCAATATAAAGTGCAAGACCATGCAACTTTCAATGGGTTACTATTTTTTAAAAATCGAGAGAAGAGATTATGGGTGTTACAGCAAAGGAATTAAACAGAATGAAGCATGAAAAACAAGATGATGTCAAACTACAAGAAATTATACAAAAATTCATTTACAATAAATACATATTTAAAGTTCACGTGAAAGAAGAGACTTATAATGATGAATAAAGGACTAAATGTACTGTCATAAAAGTAGAAAAGTTTAACTATGCATCTAAAAGCAAACTTTTATAGATTCAATTGCTAAATTCTTGGCTTTATTATGTTCATTTACTTCTACATGTATTTCTTTCTGATTAAAAATATTTCCAAACATTTCAAATAAAATAATTGGATATGTGCAATAGAACATCCAAATTTTGAGCAATGGAGCTATTATATCTTAAAGCATTATTAGATCCTATGTATTATATATATTATAGATATAAACTTGTGAAATCGATATTCAATTTTGATAATATATTATAAATTTTGTTTGAGAGTTTCCTCTCCTCAATAAATGGTTAACCTTTTATTTTTTAAAAAGCATAAATGATTATCTAAGTCAAACTACTTTTGATTTTGTTGAAGATAAGTAAAGAACCAATCAAAATTAAATTTACTTATTTTCAACGAAACCACTTCAATTCAATTGAATTTCAAATTTTTATTTGAAAACAAAAATGCTTGTAATAATTTGGTAATATAGGTGCTGATTATTTTGATTTTATATATTAGATTGTGTGTGTGGGAGGGGAAAGAGATAGTTGAGTTTGATGACAATTTGCGTCAAAGCTCACAAATATAAAGGATATGCAAAACACCACTCAAGATGAAGTGAATATAGTTGAATGATTTATAATTTTTCTTATTGATGAAGTGAATGTGGTTGAATGATTTATAATTTTTCTTTCTCAATGTTGTAGCATATATTTTCTTAGATTAGGATGGGATAGTAAAAATAGAGGACTAAATTTTATCGTTGTAGTTGGATGAAAAGGTGAGATTTATTTATCCATCAGTTAATTTTATGTAGGGAACTAAGTACTTAATTTATTTAATTAATTTATATATTTAATTAGACAAATTTAAAAACTTTCTAATATATAGTTAACTATTTTGATCATATGGTGAAATTTAAGATATAAGTTAATTTAATCAAGTGTATAAATCATAATTGAATTAAAATGATTCAATCATTTATGAATATCACTTAATAATATTTAATTATGTCAAAGTAATATAATTATTATATTATTAATTATTATATTAGAATTAAAGGTGGCAAATCCATTGAATGTTAAATGAGATATTACAAAATTTTGTGTATGTGTGATTTCAATGTCTAGAATTTCCCCTTATTTAAATGGTGTTACAACTAGAAGAAATGACATTTCAAATAACGTGGATATGTACATAGGGTGTATTGAACTTGATGAGAGATAAATTGCAGAAGTGGTGAAGGGGAGCCCAGTCGGACAGAGAAGAGGTGTTCTTCAAAACAACAGCTTTGAATTGCAACAATGATTCTTCTTGATGATGATGAGAGAGAGTGAGAGGGAATGAGAAAGAGAGGAGATTATAAGCATTAAAAGTAACAAGAAAAAAGAGCAATCATGATTGTCCAAACTAGTGTGAGACAAGGGAATTAACATAGAAGCTTAGAAATTGAAGAGAATAGAATGGAATGTTGTAATAAATAGATTAGCAAGACTCTATCACATATAATATGTATTTTTGTAGATTTCTAAATCCAACATTTCCCATAACTTTAGTAAATTTTTAGCTAGGGAGTTTGTCAGGGGTGGTGTGGTGGTGGGTCATGCTCTTACTAGTGTATCTTGGGAGTTTTTTTGCTCCCTAATCCTTTTGCTTGCCTTTGGGTGTTTCGTTGTTCTTCTGCCCAGGATTCTTCCTTTGCTCTGTGTTGTTGGGCAAAGGGGCTTTGTTGGGTGGTTTGGAGGAGTGGGCTCTCGGTTCATTTCTCTTTGGTTTGGGGCTGCCCTGCTGAGGTCTCTTAGCCTTGTTCTATGGTGCTGCTTGAATGCTACCTTTTTTTACCTTTTAGAGTTGAGACTGTTGGTGGGGAGCTGCCCCAAGCCATTTCAAGCTCGTGTTTTTGGGGCTTTCGTTGTTGTCTCTTCTCCCTTTCCCCCGGTGACTCCTAAGGAGGTGGAGTGTTTTCAGGTGACTCTGGTTAAGGTCTAGCCTGACTTTCTTCCATCCCTCTCTTCTAGTTTTCTTATTGAGGTGATGGCTTCTTCTATTGAGGTGAAGTCTAGCCGTGCGGATAAGATGGATGGTAGCTAGTTGGGGCATCTCCTTTATCATGGATACTTGTTCCAAGGGTTTAGTAGAAGTTGGTATGTCCTTTCTATTTTTGAGATCTCCATTTACCCTATTGAGGTGGGTAACGCTCCTATTGATGTGGAGTGGATTTCTCTTCGCGATATCAAGACTGGCAGATGGACAGTTTCTTTTGTGGGAAGATCAGAGGTTATTAAGGTTTATCTTTCTTCTTTTTCTCACATTTTTTACCTCTATGGGGTTCACCTCGAGAAGGAGTTGTTTGGTTTCGGGGACTAGGTCAAAACCCTTGTTGTTTTGCCAGAAATCCTTTAAAGCATATTATCCATTTTGGCTATCTGTTTAGTGGCTACCTATCTTGGTGTTGGGAGCCAGCTTCTTCCCTTGTTCTGGATTAATTTTTTGCCCTCAGGCCCTAGTCTAGACAGCGTGGTTTTCAGGTTCATGTCTGGTTGTTGTCTTTTTTCCTACTGGGTTTCTTGTTTATTTTAGCTTTGTGCAACTACTTGTCTAAGTGGGGTTTCAGATCCCCCTCAAAATCTGATTGTACAGGGTTCTAGGACCCCTTCAAAATCTGGTTCTATGGCCCTATGTTGGCTTGTTTCATTTGATTGGCTCTGTCCTTTCAGTTTGGGCTTTATATTCGATCTTTCGCTCTGTTTTAGGTTTCAGGCACCCTTTAAAACCTGTTTTACCTAATCAAAAACTTTAGTAAATTTTTAAATGAAATGTAGTGAAAAAGAGAAGTGTGTTTGAAAATCCAAGTGTGTGTGTGTGTGTGTGTGTGTGTGTGTGTGTGTGTACATGTACATGTAGATGTGTATGTGTGTGTGTGTGTGTGTGTGTGTGTGTGTGTGTGTGTGTGTGTACATATATACATTTGTATGTATATGTATATGTACATGTACATGTACATGTGTACATGTATATGTATATGTATATGTATATGTTTTGAAGCCTTTTTTTTTTCTCATCTTCAAGCACCCTAATTTATATTAGCCCTTTCTCTAAACACACATATCACATAATATAACTAGAACTTGCACCGGAAGGTGGTGCAGGGCTTACACCAATAGAAAATTATATAATTTAATATGTTAGAGTGTATAATTTTATATGTGGATAGAAGATATATTAAATTTGATTTATAATGTCTTACATACATAATAGTAATTTTTGTGCACAGAATTTTGATTTTAGGTTGATGTTTTGTCTGAACAAGGTATCATTTCTCTATGATTTTTACACCAAGAAATTGAAATGGAGGTGTGGAGTCCATTTTTTGTATTCTATCTCTCATTAATGGATACCAACCATGAAATGTATTTAGTACTTATGTGAATTTTATATGGCCTATCTCATATGAGTAAGCATTCTTTCCTCAACCCATCTCCCATGAGCTTGAATAGTCCTCTCAATACTCATTCCTACTTTCAATCAAAAGTAGCAAAGTGAATCATGACATTGCATCAATATAGATCAATATTAAATACACATTTTATTTAAGTGCAAATGACATTAGAGACACAATCTTCAACAAATCAAAAATGAAGAAATAAAACAAACCAAATAGGTAAGTTTAAGATCACCAATTCTAGATACAAAACACATTTACAAACTATCAATTTTTTTTCCGTCTATATATTCTCTCAAAAAAAAAATAGATAGACATAGATACGTTTAGGATTGCCACTTATAGATATAAAGCATGTTTACATACTATCAATTTGTTTCTCGTCCATCTATTCTCATAAAAAAATAAATAGATTGCATTTTTGTCCATCTTTTTGAGTAATGGTTTCTCTCTTTGACTCTAGCTTCGCTTTGCATATTTTATCTCGAAGACTTTTCCTAGAATTAAGATATAGATTTACTTGGAAATTAGGCTCTCAAATTATCAATTTGTTTCTCGTCTATAAGAGAGAGAACTTAAAATCAGCATTTGACAAATTAACAACTACTAACACTTTTTATTAATGAAAAATAGAAAAACCGACATGGCAACAATACAAAACCTCAAATTAAACATTTTGTAAACTTTACTTTTTTTAACTTAAACATTAATATTTTCTATAAAAATTAAAAAACCTAAAATTTTATAATAACACATCAAATGGGCGAGAGCAAGCCAGGCAGAAAATGCACTCACGCGGCATTTTATCTTCCAATACACGTGTAAAACTATTTTATCTAAGAATGGACAGATGGCTATATACTGTTTCATGCATGCCACGATTAGGCTCATTCTAGTTACACGTGGTCTCATTTAGATATCCTGAAACAATTGTGTTGATATCTGTTAATCGCAGTATGCAAAATGTGGAAGCATCCACTGTGATTGAACGCCTCAAGGAAATTTGAAGGAAACCAGGTTTCATTAAAGAGATTTGCTCATGGGAGAATGTCTGTATCACAATAAACAAAGGTGTGAAAATCTACCCATCAAGGTAAGAATTTCTTTTTTAATGCAAAAGCTTCTAAAGCATTGATTGACAAATGTTGGTAGGAATCATCCGCACAATGGGCAGAAAATTTGCCATAAACAGCAGACTATGAGATAGATTTTTATGTTCGAACAATATCAAAACCACGCCTCCAATGGATTGGTCAAATTACAAGCGAACACTAGTTGCATCCCTTTTTGAGAGGTTTGATTTGTTCCTGTAACCTGACAAAGAGATTATGGTACAGTGAACATAGTGAGAATATGATGTAATGTCAACGGTTCACTTTGTTTCACTAAGTATCCCATGACAATGTCATGCTTTTCCTACCCAGTTAAATGAAAACATATTGAGACGATTCAGAAAACGGACGATCTTTACATTTTTGTCCATGCTTTTAACTCTCTAGCCATGAATATATCATTCTTTTTATGACATATAAATTGGTCCCATTTTTTTTAAGGATGGACACTACTGAATACTCAGGAGCGAAAGGAACGCAATTCTTAAATTCTTTGCACAGCATGACAGAAAGTGGTCTAACTAGGACAATATGTCAATACAGCTTGCATTGTTTTAATATGTATGCATTGACAGAAAAATTATACTTTCTCAAACTATTGTACTGAAAACACATGAATTGGAACCACTTACAAGCTCAGAGAACTACAATTTAACTTAAGTGGATTTCACAGGAAAGAAGACAAACTTGAAACTATTTAAACTTCTCAAATGAAGTTATAAACATCTAATATGAGGAGCTTTGACTGTCAGATCCCAATGTTCCTGTCTGATTTGTACTGTTTTCCAGAAGTTCTGATATGGTGGCTCTTAAATTGGAAGCACCTGCATCTCCCAACAGAGATGCCTTAAGGCTCTCCAAGGCCTTGTCTACATCTCTCATGGAAGGTCTTTCCCTTGGTGATTCTCTACTACAAAGCAAACCAACATGAATGAAAGAAATAAGACAACTATTCTCTTCTATATTTTCATTCACACCTCTCCATAGCAGGCTATCAACAATTTCTGCCAGTCTGTTTGGAAAAGCTGAGCTCACCCACTTTTGCTAGCTCATGTCTCCCAAAAACATGTCATCACTGGGCCTCTTCCTTGTAACCATCTCTAATATCAGAATCCCATAGCTATAAGCATCTCCCTTAATAGAAACAGTCCCTCCCAATCCATACTCTGCAATCAATTTCAATCATTAAAATTCATATAAAGGTAATAAGGAAAATAATAATGTCAATATAAAGAAAACTCAAAACTTTTACCTGGAGCAATATAGCCGATGGATCCTCTGAGTGCAAATGTTGTTGTACTCAGTGAATCTACAGAATTTGCAGTAGTTAAACGGGATATACCAAAATCAGTGATAAGGGCTGCCATGTCGGCATCCAAGAGCACATTGCTTGGTTTTAAATCACAGTGCACAATTTGTAGAGGACAATCAAGGTGGAGATAATCCATACCATGGGCTACATCTACAGCAATGCTCAGACACTCACTGAATCCCAATCTACAATACCCTTCATCATCCCTCTCAGGGTTCAAATGTCTTTCCAGGCTCCCATTTAGTGCAAATTCAAGAACCAAACCTTTCAAATCAAGGTAGAAAAATGCACTTATGATTTTGATGAGGTTACGGTGACGAATCCTCCCTAATAATTTGCACTCTCTCTTGAGACTTTTAAGAGCTTCTTCAATTCTCAAATTGAGAGTCTTGATGGCAATCATCTTACCATCCCTCAAGATGCCTTTGTAGACAGATCCAAAGTTACCCACTCCGAGCAAGCTTGACTCATCAAATCCGGATGTTGCAATGACAAGATCTTGATAAGAAAACTTTTGATAACTGAGTTTTTGAAGAAAAGATCCTGAGGGAAGGACTGGCCTCTTTGAAAATCTATGCCTCCATAGAATTCCTAAAGTGAAGACGCATAGTACAAATACAATGGATCCAACAACTGATAACACTACTTTCTTGACCAGGGAATTTTTTTTCTGGGTCTCATACGAGCATAGAGGCAAGGAATAATTTTTTGGGCCACATAGGCCTGTATTTCCCATAAACAATATTACAACAGTTCTATTTGGAAACAACCCTGTTTCTGGAATCTGCCCTGACAAATTATTGAAAGAAAGATCCATTTCTTGAAGATATTTTAATTTGGAGAGTGTGTGGTATTGGACCTACAAAGGCGTTGTGGGACAGATTTAGACGCTGTAATCCTGTGCAGTCTCCTAGAGAATTTGGAATGACTCCAGCAAGCTGGTTTCCAGATATATCTATGGCTTGAACCATTACGATTTTACTCATTTCCTGTGGCAAGGACCCTTCCAGAGAATTCCATGAAAGATTGAGCTAGAATTGTAGATTTTTAAGGTTGGCAATGACTTCACCAGGTATCCTACCCACTAGTTTATTGTAAGACAAGTCAAGGAGCTCTAAATTCTGACATCCCTCCAAACTAACAGGGATCTCCCCTTATAAATTGTTGTGACCAAGAAAAATGCGTCTTAACTGGTGGAAGTGACAAAGAGAATCTGGTATTTTACCAGATAACTGGTTGTGACTGAGAGCTAAGAGTCCCAGACGTTGAATTTGACCTATCTCACTTGGAATGCTTCCTTCTAGTTTGTTCCCTCCCAAATACAATCTCTCCAACTCGCTGAATCTGCTAATTCCAGATGGAATATTGCCGCTGAAAAGATTGTCGCCTAAATTTAAGTAAGTTAAGTTTTTCAGATTGACAATCTGTTGTGGTATTCTCCCGCTTATCATGTTCAGTGCTAAATTCAAGTCAAAGAGATTGGAAGACAGGTTGCCTATGGATGGGGCCAATACACCAGTGAAAGAATTGTTTCCCATTTCTATTTCTTGCAAGTGGGAGCAATTCGTGAGAGCAGTGAGAAAGGCCAATGTGTTACTGCTGCCACTAACAAGTTGATTGCTGTGTAGGTAAAGCCGGCCTAGACGGTTCAACTTACCCAGCTCCATTGGAACTGTTCCACCTAGATGGTTTCTATTCAAAACAAATTCTTGGAGACGGGAACAATTTCCAATGGAGTTTGGTATGTTTCCACTAAGTTGATTTCCCCATAAACTAAGGTATTCCAAATTGGAGAGCTTGGTACCAATTTCCAGTGGAATATGTCCACTTATCTGGTTCTGAGATAAATCTAATTCATTCAATTTTGAGAGGTTTGTTAAAGAGCTGGGAATGGTGCCTGATAGGTTATTTTCAGAAAGGTAAAGAAGCTGTAGGTGAGTGAGCATGAACATTCCAGGAGGAATGGGGCCTTGGAGATGGTTTACTGCCAAGCCCAGATGAGTCAAGGCAGACAGATTTCCGAAAAAGCTAGGAATTGGGCCGTAGAGCTCGTTTTGGCCCAAATCCAATTCAACTAAGGCGGACATATTTTTGAAAGAGGGTGAAATGGTACCTGTGAGAGTATTAGCCCCCAAGTAGAGGTACTTCAAACTTGTGAGAAGACTCAGCTCAGGAGGAATGCTGCCATGCAGTTGGTTAAAGGAGAGTGCCAGATAATACAAACTGCGGCATGCGGAGAGTGCGGGCGGAATGGTTCCTTCCAATTGGTTGTTGTCCAGCCTGAGTAGCCATAGATTTGAGATTTTGCCGAGCTGTGGTGGAATTGAAGCAGTGAGGTAATTGTAGGAGAGATCAAGGGATCGAAGAGAGGAGAGATTCCCGAGCGCGGGAGAAATCGTGCCGTCCAGACTCATTAGGGTTAAATTGATGGCCCTGACAGAGTGAGAATTGGAACGTGTGATTCCAGTCCAATTGCAGAAGTGATGAAGGGGAGTCCAGTCGGGCAGAGAAGAGGCGTTCTTCGAAACAGCAGATTTGAATTCCAAGAGCGATTCTTCTTGTTGATGATGAGAGAGATTGCTGAGAGAATGAGGAAGAGCAGAGATTAAAAATATGAAAAGCATAAAAATTGAAAACAAAAGAGCAGCCATGGTAGACCAAACTAGTGTGAGGCAACAGAAACACAGAGGACAAGCAATCGAAGAGAATATAATGGAGTGGATAAATCAATCGATTTGAGTTGAATTGCACAGAAATAATTTTATAATTTCACACGGTGACAGATTTTTTAAAAATTGCAGATCGCCACGGAATAGTGTAAGAGAAACGTAAACGTTGTCCCCTTTCTTTTATTTATTCCATCCACATTTTCTGTCAGCCCAATTTTTTTTCCTGTTATTTTATATCACGTCTTCTCTCTCGAAGGTCTAAATTCCAAATCTGACTGCTAGACTGCTTTCAGCATGATCAGATATATTTTTAAATTAAATGAAAAATCTGAATACAGTTGTACAGTAAATTTTAAATCAATTAATAAACTTACAATTAGGGACCTTATTTTTTATGCTGCATAGACTTTCCCTGCACGTTGATATAAATATAGGAGCAGTTGCTAATCTCTATTAAAAAAAGTAAAACTAAAAAGGAAAAAAGGTCACTTTATTTTTCATTTTTTCAGATTTGCCAGAACACAACTTACCAAAAAAGAAACACCAAAAAAAAAAAAGTCAAACTTTACTAAAACAAAAACACAACACAGGTTTTTTGGGATTTTTTTCCACATTTGTGAAAACACACTTTACTAAAACAAAAACACAACACAGGTTTTTTGGGAAATTTTTTTTCACCACAAAATACGCAGATCATGAAGAACAACAAATGCAAATGTCGAATTCATAAATATATAAGTATATATATATTTTTCAAACTGAATCATGATGACCTGTTCTTGCCTTCATTTTTTATTTTGAAAAAACTTAAACTGTATATTTTCAAAGCACTCTTAGTAAAGATATTGATTCTGCTAGCACTATTAATGGCAAGAGTTTTAATGGCAAGAGTTTTAATCAACATTTACAATTAATTGACTATCTGAAATATGCGACTGTTATCCATCTTTTGCTTTCAGCACGTCAATCCAATATTTTAATACAATATAATGCATGATGGCCTGTACATTTAATACAATACTTTCAGAAGTTGACATTATGAAAATTTTGGATTCTTTCTATTATTGGATTATTTCTATCTTGATTCTTCTTTTGACCTGTAATTGCCATTTATAGTAGTAATTTTGCTATGGACTGCATGATTTTGTTTCTTATTATTATTGTTTTAATAGACTGATAAAGGCTGTTTTTAATTTCAATTATATTCTTTAAGTTTCTTATTTCCCATAAGCTGATAAATATCAGACTGTTGTTTTCGTTTTTAACTGTATTATGTAAATTTGTCGTCCGATTCCGGTAGCCGGTACCCCGTTGCCCTGAAGATTTTGACTAATACGGTAATTCTTCTTCGTTCACGCCACACAGTTATACTATTTTCATTAATCACTCCTGCTTTTTAGTATTGTCATCACACTAAATAAGATATTGAACTGAAAAACGGATTCAGAAACGTTTTATTCTTACCGTTCAAAGGCTTTAGGGCTGCCGACCTAGAATGTTGTGAAGTTTCTCTTTTCAAACTTATTTGACATTACCATGGCGCATTACTATTCAAATCCATCTCTTGTAATGTAAATTATATTAGTAATTGATGCTTATGGTTTTGATATTGAATTATTGCTAAATAAATTATCTATACTTGAGGTTTTGATATTGTATTATTGCTAAACAAATTATCTTTGAATTAAGAGATTATCTGTTGTCTCGCACGGACCAGAAAACTATCTCCATGGATTCTAACAGTCAATTTAGATGTCACTTGGAACAGGTTTTTTTAAGTCTTACTGAATCCACTCTCTCTTGATTCCTTCCTTGGTACAGAAATCTAGGAACTCTTTCCCTTTGTACTCACCTCCATTGTCTGATCGAAGAACCTTTATCTTCCTTCTCCTTGAACTCTTGGAAGCGACTAAAAACCCCATCTTTGATCTTCAAGAAGTGTATCCAGGTCTTCCTCGAGAAATCATCCATAAAAGTAACAAAGTACTCATATCCTCTGAGAGACTTTATCGACATTGGTCCACATATATCTGAATGTACTAGATCAAGAACACCTTCAAATCTAGTGTCACTCCTTGGAAAATATGCTTTTGCAAACTTCTCTTACATACATCATCATGCTTTGTGCTCACCTCTGGAACACCTATCACTGTCTCACGAAGCAATTTAAGTGCTCCATGATGTATATGGCTCATCCTCCTTTGCCATAGCTCTCCTCCATCTCTAGGATTATTTCTTCTCATGTGTGCCTTAGGAGTATCAAACTGCAGCTTATAAATTCTAGCGCTCCTAACTACAATAGCTATGGGTGATTTCCAATCCTTAGGCTTGATCATCACATGTGCCCCTCTAAAGAGTACATTATACCCTTTATCCTGAAGGATAGATACAGAAATCAAATTCATACCTAAACCTGTCACATGCAACGCATCACGAAGGGAAATTGGCTTGACATTCTCCCTCTCAAACTTAACAGTCCCTTTTCCAACTGAGTTAAGATTGGACATGTTCCCCACAGAAATCTGGATTGTGGTGTCCTCCTCCTTATAACTGGAGAAGTACTCTCTTACTGTTGTCATATGAAATGACGCACCACTATCTATATACCATATACTCTGTGAGGTTGAGCTAACCATACAAGCTATAAGTGCAAACTCATCCTCCATTCTACTAGAGAGGTCATCTGCACTTGCTAAAGTTGCCACTTACTTCTTGCCTTTCTTTTCATTCTTCTTCTTTTGAGGGCAATTGCTAACATAGTGGTCAAACTCATGACAATCATAGCACTTGATCTTAGATCCTTCTTCTTCTTCTCACTTTGTGGATTTGATCCTTTACTAGACCCCTTCTTTGCTTTCCCTTTTCCCACTAGGGCAATGTTCTCATATTCCACCTCACTTTTTTTACTCTTATTGTTGGATCCATTGACAAGGCTTAGTCTAAGCTCCTCCTAAGTGAAGTCACTCCATAGTCGATCTTAACTCGGCAAGGTGTCTCATCCATTAATGACTTGAACAAAGACATCCCACTACTTAGTAAACACATTTAGGGCTATTCTGACTAGCTCATCATCATTTAGCTTATCTCCAATAGCTTCTAACTCATCCTTGAAAAATCTAAGCCTGGTGAGGTAACTTGTAACGTCTTCTCCCTTGTTCATCTAGGTATTCCTCAACTTTTCTCTGAGAATCAGCTTCCAGTTAGTGGTAGCATTTTGGTACAGATTTAGAATGACATCCCACATCTTCTTCACTATATCTAACTCAAAAATATGTGGTACTATATGGTCCTTGACACCATCAAGTATTAGCCTCCTTGCCTTGGCATCATCCTTCTTATATGTTAAGAGTTGTGTTGAATCTGTAGGTATAGCTACAACATTGGTCACATATTCCCTGATACCATTCTCTTCCAGCAATAAAGAAATTTTGGCTTTCCAGACATCATCCAATCTTTCCTTGATCTATTAAACTAGTTGAGGTCATCTCAAAGTATAAAACAAATAATAATTATAAAGAGGTCAAACTAGGTTTTATAAACCCTCGGTTCTCTTTCTTGTACCTAGGGTAAACCTTTTCTACCCCTAACTTAGCTCTGATACCATGTGAAAAATCTATTATAGTTACTGATTATTAATCTCTTATCTTATATAGACTATTTAACTTCCAAAATTTAATTCATAGTAAATATTGAATAATAACATGACTGCAACTTCACAAAATAAAAACATGAAAGAAACATGCAGCACAATGAACACGATATTTTTAGACAAATTGCCCCTAGAAAAACCCTGGAGGGAAAACCAGTGTTGCAGATGAGGAACTGTATTAAACTTCAACAAAGTAAGAGATACAAAAAACTGCTTGCCTCTTTCTGGCAAAGCTCCAACAATCTCTCAATTTCTCATGTTGAGAACCTACAACTGCTATTCCTAACGCTATCACTATACCCTTGCTAACACTGAAAATTCTTCTCAAGTGTTTTTTTTCCAAATTCCCTATGACCCCCTTATATACTACTCTCGTTGGAAAACCAACGGGAGAGATTCATTCTCATCAACAACTGAGATTAATAACAAGTAAACAACCAATAAAAAAATTGGTTGCAAGGTGTTCCTAAAAGAGTCATTTAATTAAATAAATAATTGTCACTACTCTAGCAAATTTGTTTAGAAAAAAAATGTTTAATAATTCATAGAAAATGGACAAATAACCATCCAAGCTACCAAAACTAACAACTAGGTCTCTAGAAATTAAGGATCGACCAAAGAAAAAATGAAGCAAGGATCCACAAATGAGAGAAAATTTGGCTACTCAATAATGAAAATGATGAGAGTACATATAGGTGAAAGTGCAACCAAGTCCAACCATGAAAAGAGGAAAGAACTAGAGTGGTGGAAAAACTACCCAATAAACTAGGATAATGTGTCAAAATGAAATTGACACATCTCTAGTAGACTCCTAAATGATGATGACTTGTGTAGACAAGTGTCAAGAGATAACGGATGACTAATTAGGGTTAATAATCCAAAGTGTAATAAAATAAATACACTAACAGATAGAATTATCAAATGCAAATCCTTCAAACGTAACAAACTATTTATAAGTACTCCAGGTTTGTTCCATTATTTAATTTCACCTAAATTTTATTTTTTTCTCGAAAGATACAATTTCAAGTTGTTGCAAACAATACATATATATAATTAACTTTTAGTCTCTTGATATACTTTGTTTGTTCATAATCACACATACATTTTTCCCTCATTTCTCCTCCCACTCTGTGTAATGTCCTAGATAGTTACTCTCTACACAATTGCCTCCATATTTCCGATCTATTGGACATATTGGACATTGATAATATATTTCCAATTCAATATTTTAAAATAATGGAGATACAAAACTAAATTCCAAATTGTAAACTATTTTATTTCTTAATTTTAATACACATTACGACTGGTAAATAAGTCCACTCACTTGACATTGTTCCCTACCAATTTACATGCTAGCCTCTTATATTGTTTAGGTAATTAAAAATGATTCCTTTAAGGAAAAAAAAATTTACTTCTATCTAACATTGAAAAAGGTAAACATGTTTTTTATATAAAATATACAAAAAAAAAAAATGCATGCTTCACCTTCCCCTTTAATACGATGTACCCATTGCACACTAAGGTGCAACTTCTAGTATTAATCTAGAGTAATGGAAGCTTATTACGATGGGTTCTTAAGTTGGATTGATCTTAACTAGCAAGGATATTTGTAAAATCATGGGTATTTTGGACAAAGTGCAATATGTGTATATTCAAACAATAGCATATTAAAGAAAACAAATAAACAAAATAGAGCTTCAACACAAGATGACACAAATTTATAGTGTTTCAGCAATTGCCTACATCCACTCTCAAGTAGGGAATTCGCTTTATTAATATTTATTCAATCTACAATACACAGACTGCACACGGTCATTTATACAAAGCTCTTTGAATATGAAGAGATGGGAGAAAATGAACGGTCATGTGACAATAAGGCTTCACATCCCAAAAATTTCCCCTATGAATTCCAACTAGCACAACCATGCATTGTGGCATCCCTTGCTTTATATTTCAAATCTCAGAGAATAATTAGGCCTTGAGAAGATCTTAATGTTGCTAGACTTTGTTCCAACACACTTTGAATGAGTCTTCTCCAACACACTTTGAACGAGTCTTCTTTAAGTCAAATCAGAGTCAAAAATACCTTCTCTTACAAAAAAAATCAGGCACAAATTTGCCCCTTAGTGAATAATCCTAAATATTGCTTTCTGCAAGTTCATAATACACTCCTCCAACTAGAAAACCCTTAACCACATCAAACACTTCACCTTCTATTGTTCTCTGCTTCTCTACAATCCTAAACAATGCATCAAGAAGTCTGTCATGTTTATCAGTCACCAAAGGATCTACCTCATCTTGCAAAAGACCAACATTTCCCAGGAGCAACGAAATTAAGTTTAGGTAATCCGTATTTCCATACTTCAACTAATTGGATCCCACATCGTCTACAAGGCACATCAACACCTATGTATATTCTTCCAATAAATTATAGACTACTTTCTTCTTTGCCTCTTCATCAACAACAAAACTTGTTGGAATTCCAAACCTTTCATCCCTAGCCTCTCCTTCGATAGTCATTTCAATATAAAGCTTTCTTAATCAAATTTTAAGATGTCATTCGGTAACAACTAGTTGCCTGCTAAAATGATCTTGAAGCACACTAATAGGAAATTCTGCAAAACCGAATTCAAAAACTTTACTGAATTCTTCATACCTTTAACTAAATGCCTACTTTCACCTCCACAGTTACATATCTCCAATGAATCCTAAGATTGCCCACTCAAAATATCTCTTGTTCCAAATTGTCAGTAATAAGATAAATCGCTTAAGCTTTCCCAAACAAGAAGAGTGTTTTAGTTTCCATCACTTTGACCCTCCTCAAGACCCCATCCATTAAAAATTTGGCCACAACCTTCTTGTGGTGCAATCATTCTTCCCTCTATATTTAATTCTTCCACTTCCTTTTCTACAGGAGAATTGCTATCGACTGGGAAAAGTCCATCATTATTGACTTTATGCTGCACAACTTCTTTGAGAATGACAATGAGGCAAGTTTTTCAACGCACTTGCTGAATATCCACATACATGCCTCCACCATAGAGGCCTTGAGATAAGTGATCTTTCCCTCCTATAAAACCTCATAAAAATTTGTCTCGCAAAATTTTCAAGCCCAATGGTGTCATATCTCGCGTCAAAGTTTCATATTAAATCTTGAATGTTTTCCAACACCACTTCCGCCATCTTCACCATCAACTTAAGTGTCTCTAGCACTATCTCCCCTATGACTCCCACCGCTAGGGAAATCATAAACTTTTTATTCTCATCCATAGAATGAATTTCTAAGAGAAATATCAGCTCACACACATTTCTCACTTGAAGAAAGAACTCCTTGAGATCGCCACTAGAATTGACATAAAATTATGTGGTTTTGGCACAAAATTCTATGGTTCCTAACACAAATCTTTCCCTTGCTAGATTCAAACTTCCATTCACATGCCCAGTGTGTATGAAACCTCCTGCTTGATGAAATCTCTCTTTTTCACTTTTCTTCTCAAGTTATCCTTTCTCTCAAATTTTTGGCTCCTCTCCCATTTCCCTATCATGATCCCTATGCTCCTTTAATGTCAGAGTCTCGTCCTCCAGCATTGCAATGTGGTTGTCCTAGTCAACACTATTCTCCAAACCCTTGGGCACATTAAACCCCCCACTAATAAGAGGAGATGATGTGAAAGGTTATGTCATCATAGACCAGCTTAAAATATGGTCTAGGTGCTCCTCCATCTCTCTGTGTTCCTCCACGTCATTTTTGCTAGAAGACTCGTCATCGTCCCATGTTTCACCTTCAAAAATATTATCATTATCTATACCACTTGACGCCTGTTTGCAAGATACATGCCCCTCAACTCAAGAGGAAAAATCCATAGAAAACACATTCTTTGAACCTGCTTCATTCTCAGAAGTAGAAGTCATCTCTTCCTTTTGCACTAGAACAATAAGCCTGAAACCTATCTCATGAGCCCATCTCTTCTTGTCAATATGTGTCATAGTTGCATCAATAATAGGGAAATAAATAAACCCAACATCTTCCTCTTCTTCAGGTGAATCCTCTTCTTTTTTCTCGTCATCCCACCAACGTACACAATGTTTCTTTTCAACTTTCACATACACAACATCACTTTCTAAATTGCTAAGAAATTTGTCCATAACAGAATCAGCTTCATCTTCTTCCATCTCTACTCAACCTCACTAGGCTCAACCTCACTAGGCTCTGATACCAATTGAAAATTCAAATAGTAGAAGATTAAATAAAACAAATAACAAAAATAGAGATTCAACACAAGATGACACAAATTTATAGTGGTTCGGCAATTGCCTACATCCACTCTCAAGCAGGCAATCCACTTTATTACTGTTTAACCAATCTACAATACATAGATTGCACATGGTCATTTATATAAAGCACTTTGAATACAAAGAGATGGGATAAAATGAATGGTCATGTGACCATTGGGCTTCACATCCCAACAATATGAGCCTTCTTTTATATCTTTCTTCCTGGATTTTAGCTTCCACTAAAAATTGGTTGATGGTAGAGGGGTCTGACGAATAGTCATTCAGTTCCTCGTCAGATTCTCCACAATCTATTTTTGCACAGACCGCCTTTTTTGCATGCAAAATATACCACTCAAACGCTAAAGTGGATACATTCAAAAATGGCCAGATCAAATGCCAAAGATGTATATTCAAAATTTGAACAATAAAATTTTTACAACCAACTACTTGTCTTGTAACTATTTCAATCTAAGAATGCAGCTATACTAATCTATCACTTCAATTAAATAGTAAACTTTGACCTAGATCAAATTTAACTAACTCTCATCTTTTTCATTTGTTCACCTTTATTTAGCAACTACCTACCATGTATTACCTTGCTACTACATTAATTAATCAAATATTCAATAGAATTAATCTATTTGATGGTCTTCATTATCTAGATTTTCTCATGGAAGTATTATTGGTCTGATAACTTAAAGGTTTTTAAAATATTTCCTTATTTTTATATATAGTCACATGATATCCTCTCGCCTTAGATCTACCATCATAGTATGGGAAATATTTTCTTTTGACGGTTTCTTTGGATGCATTGTGTTGAACGATGTCTAATGAAACATTTCCTCGAACATCTTGCCTCATCTAGGCAAGAATAGACTCTAAAATTTCAAGGGTATAGGCATGTTGCTAGTGTAAGAACTCTCTAATGTGCTCTAAGTTACTCAAGATGGATAGGCATGTATTCTTGTACACGCCCTTAATTTATTAATCTCAATATTTGTATGTACAAAATTAGTCATAGGTAGGTTCTTTCTTTAATATCAATAGACTCTCCAACCATATAAATCAAATTTAAAATTTAATAGAACTACAACAATGTTAGTTTTTTTATAAGATTAGTCATAAGTAGGTTCTTTCTAATCTTCAACAATATAAATTTAATTTAATCTAATAGAACTACAAAAATGTTAGGTTTTCTCAAAGATTAGATTTAATTAAGTTCTTTCTAATCTTCAAGCATATAAATTGAATTAAAATTTAATAAAACTACAAACTTGTGTACATGAAAATAATACAATCTAGAGTCTTATTAAACAAGAGATATAACAATACATTTAAATGCAATTACACAATAATTTGATCACAAAATATGTACATATCTATAATTTACTATTCATATCGATACATAATTGAACATGTACACATAAACATAATTTATATTTTACAATAATTAAATAAAATATTTAAAATACTTTTTACAAATTCAAACATACTTACATTTTCCAACTTCTTTAGTCTCCTAATTCAAATAAATTAGATCTTTGACCAACAATACAGGTACTCTTGCATTTGCTTTAGGGTTTATAGTTTACACCTTGTTTAGTTCTAATTTAAGAAGTTTATATTTTAATATAAGATAAATTTACATTATTTCCAATACTTACATTTTCTAACTTCTTTAGTCTCTTAATTCAAATAAATTAGATCTTTGACCAACAATACAGGTACTTTTGCATTTGCTTTAGGGTTTATAGTTTACACCTTGTTTAGTTCTAATTTAAGAAGTTAATATTTTAATATAAGATAAATTTACATTACTTTTAATTCTTTTTATAATGTTAACATTAAGATTTATACATCTTTAATTCATATTCTCATGAATCCTAGATTGCTTGATAGAGTTTTGATTCTACAATATAGATTTCCCTAGTCTTCTATTATTGGTTTCTATTCATTCTTTAGTGACTAACTATAATACATTTATAATATTCGAAAACTCATACCACTATTTCGGATTCTAGGAGTTGATTATACTATAATACTCATACCTTGTGAAGAACTCTTTATATAAGTTCATTCATTATTTAAATTTTGATGCTCATTTTGTTGCTTTTAGTCACAACAATAACAATAATAAAGTGATATAGGGTTTTAATTCATACCGATCTAGATTATATTATGAACAACATAACTATAAAAGTAAAAATAAGTTAAGTTTGTAATTTTTATTTGTAGTATTATGACAAAAATACTAGTTTGTATTTTTTTTTATAGAGAAATCATGTTTTATAAATATGATAGTATTTTTATTTATTATAATTAAGTTGTAATGGTATTGTTTGTTTTACGTTGATATATCAAGTTCTATTATCCAGACTACTAAATATTCTTTATTATTGATATCACCAGCTATTGATGTATGTAAATGAACATACCAATATTTTTTATGAATTTAGTTAACTTTTCAACAGATAAATTATGATTTTTTAATCCTTATATAGGGATTGATTTTGAGAAATAGTAATTAAATCACACTCTTATTAAAATAAATCATTCAAAAATATTTCAAAATATTTATTTTTATGATTTAGCAGTACAATCATTTAAATATCATGCTAATATTTATGATACATATCATTTATGAATCATGTAGATTTCATCCTCATTTTGTACTATTTTCAATGGTGACTACATCGGCCATATAAGATGTATTTTTATAGTTGATTTTATTTAATCTAATGATAGCTTTTGGGATCAAGATTGCCCCAAGATACAACTACAAACTTCATAATTTGCAAGTTATCTTTTTAGAATTTCAATCCTATTTAATATGCCTCTTGGAATACCCTCCTAGGCCTAGTTGAGTCCAAAGTGTAGGAGAATTTATCCATATTTTCCTTTTAGCATTGAAACCACTATAATTTTTACACAAAGTATTATTTATCCTTATTAATGAAACTCATTAGTCTTGATGGTAAAAATTATAGTATAGAATTATAGATCCATGGTATTCGAAAGTAACAACTTTCACTTAATAATGGAGCTTAGAAAGTAATTAAATTATGTCATATTATGTTCCTAATTTGAATAACTTCAATAATTTGTTAGTTAACTTCTAACATGTGATCCTTTATTTATGTTTCTAGAATTATGACATTTCATCATAGAAAGTGTCATTATAAATAAGTGACTATGATGTCCTCATGAAACTATGTGATGGGAACTCAACCAAACATTAAAAAAAGGAATAATACCAAGTTTCCTCTCACCCTCAAATTACCATAATAGTAATGTATTGGTGTAATTATGTTATATAAACTTACATGATATAACAAGACCAATGTGTAATAATTGTTCTTTTGTTTGATATAATGAGTGTGACATTGTAAGGATCATTCTTACAAAAGAGGCAATAATATAATGAGACCAATGTGTAAGAACTATTATTTTTCTTGGTACAATAAGTGTGACATTACAAGGATCTCATTCTTAAAATAGAGGCAATAATATAAAGAGACCAATGTGTAACAATTATTCTTTTCTTTGGTACAATGAGTGTGACATTACAAGGATCATTATTTAAAAAGAGGCAATAATATAATGAGACCAATGTGTAAGAATTATTCTTGTATTCGATACAATGAGTGTGACATTATAAAGATCATTCTTACAAAAGAGGTAGTAATATCTTTGGACCAAGGGAAAAAATAAAACTAGCATAAAAATGCATTGATAATAATGTCATTGTGGAGATCTCTCCATAGAATTTTTGGAAGAAGTGAACAAGGTACAACCTTGTGTGTTACATAAGGGTCCTGGACATCATAAATTATTGACCTTAATAATTTCATAGTAGGTTTAGCACACATGTTAGCGTGTGTTCTTCGTTATACATGTATGTGCCTAATTTTGGGACCACTTTGGAAAGATGAGTTAATTTTCTTACCACATTTTGGTATAATTAAAGCATATAGTGCCCCTGCCCAATAAAATGAGCTCAAATTTTAAGACATAAGAGAAAGCCTTGCAATTTTTCTAATGAAACCATTGTTTCTTGGGTCATCACCAAAGGTTTTTTTTTTAATGTTTTAAGTTACATACAAATATGACTCTCTCTCGCATTTCAAATTGTAGCTAACATCTACATTCAAAGAGAAAAGTAATAAGGCAATTTTTAAAGAGAAAGATAATGATTAAATAACTTAAGAAATTCAATTGAGTATTCAAGAAGAGTAATCTTTAAGAAACCCCCCCACCCTTCAAAAAAGGTGTAAAAAACTAGCGAAATGTGTAAAACTATCGAGGAAAATATTAATTTTATTGGCAAAAAAATTTAGTTTACAAATTAAAAATAATAATCTCAATTGGAGAATCATTCATGATCCCTGAAGCTATGTGAAAAATCTGGGTGAATTGTGTTTTTTTTCAAAACTACAAAAACATATATTGGCGAATAAAAAAAAATTCTAGTATAACATTAATTTTGTCAGCATATTGAAAAGAATAAAATGTGAAATCACCTTGAAACAAGCAAAAAGAACCATTTTCACTACTTCGCGGGTCATGGAATTAGCAGTTGTGAAATGACAAATTTTTGCATTGGCGCAAAGACAGAAAGTGAAGGACGTTGTGAAATGGCAATTTTTCGCTATTTCACAGGGATTGTGTAGAAGGCTTGCGTGATAGAAAAAAATTTCTATTTCACAGGCAACATTAAGGAGGACAGTGAAACATCAATTTTTCTCTATTTCACAGAGGACATATTAATGAGTCGTGAAATGCCAAAAAGTGAAACATTTAATGAAGGGTGACCGAATTAATGGTTGAGCATGCTGACAATGTTTTTGCACATGTGAAATGACTCATGAGGAGTATGGAAATTAATGGGCATTATGATTGTTCAATTATAAAAGAATAGGTAATATGGCTTTGATTTTAAAAAACATTGAAGATTGAGCTGAGCCAGTGGAGCGAAGTTGTGAACGGAGCTAGTTGAGTAGACACAAGCTTGCACAGTTCAAACTAGTAAGTAAAATTCCCCTCTGAGCTTGTAACTTATTGTATTTTTAAAAAATGACTAAGAAGGAAGTAGATATAAAGAGGGAATTTTTTGAGAAAGAAAAATTGCTTAAAGATAAACCCCCACAGAGCACATTGCTTAGCCTATTGCTAGGGTGGGCATATATAGGTGCAAAGAATGTGTTTTCAGTTGAATGGAAGGAATGTAGAGATTCTGCCATTCTAGTCTCTGGTAGGTCCTTATTCTGGTTTTTTTATGCAAATTGAGATGAAAAGGAACCAAGGTGCAATCCTTGGAGGTTCGACTTGGCAAAGGTCATAATGCCAAATATGTATATGGATGTAGAGTTGATAAATGTTCTAGTCAAGAACTATAGACTAGATACTAGGATGATAAGGAGAGTGGATAACTCACCTCTAGTGAATAATTTTAGTTCATATATAGAAGAATGTTTTGACCTAAGCAGGAAAGCCCTAACCAAAATTTATAGAGATCAAGCTATCATTGAATATGAGAGAATGGTGAGGAGTTCCAATTACAGAGAGGTCTTGTATTTTATGAAGAGAGGTCTCAACAATCGAATGATATTAGTGGATAGTAAAGGACCACATTTAACAAATAGTTTTATGGATTTCTTTCAGAAAATATACTATGCATGGGCATAGCTATATGGAGATGATGCCAAGTCAAAAATGTCTTTGAACTTCATGTACATGTCAATGAGAATTCAGAATCCTAATTGTTATTTAGAATGTGATTTTGCCACCAAGATAGAGAGGTTACTGCATTGGCAGTTGATAAAATGTAAAACAACTAAATCATTTAAAAATTATTCTCTGCTATTACATTTAATTTTGTAAGAAAACATTTCAGAGTATAGAGAATCTTTGAAATTGACTACAAGTGATTGGAAAGGAAATAAATTTCCAGTGCAGCTATGGTGTGGGGCATAGGATAAGAATAGCACAGATCATGATTTCAACAAATTCCAAGATATATTTTTGTTATGGATTTTCAAGTTGGTAGGTCATCAGAAGGAAAGAGTTCCACAGAAAATAAAAGCATTGATTATGCCCAAGGAGTATTTTCCTGAAAGGAATTATCCATAACTTTAGGGATTGGATTTGTAAACAAAAGTATATACATTGACAAGAATATATGGGTGCAGACAACATCCTCATAATTTACCCATACATGTATCAGAAAGAATTATTTTTATGGAATTCATGTGGCGGATGTTGTGGCTAGAGAAGAAGATTATAGCTCAAAGGAAGAAAGGGACATATATACCTCATTCTATAAAATTTGTTGGATTTGCCATTCCTTCCAGTATGTTAACTGAATTACAAGAATATATAAAAATTTATTATAGATTGGAAAGTGAGAAGAGCAAGGATTATGATCTAGAGGGACATATCCAATCCATGATCTCCAAGATCAAACTGTTGAAGACAATAATTCAATTGTGTATTGTCATTGATGTTACACATGTATTTACACTTATGTAGTGATGTTACACAAATCTCTACATTAAGACCGAGCATAGTTGGTGAATAGAAAGAGTTTTTCAGTGTTGACCGAGTCACTTGGGCATTTTAGTCATGGTTGGGCATCAAAGGAACTCAGTGTCAATTGAGTTGATTATTCAGTGTCAGCTAACCAATAGTGGTTTCCATTCTATAATTTATTGGTTATATGAGGTTGACTGAATTGTGATTTATTATTTATTTAGAAGTATATTCAAGCTGAATTGAAAAGGCTTATCATATATATGAAAGGTCAAGTTTGGATTGAATGTGTAAGTGCAAGTGCAAAAGTGGAAGAGAAGCATAAGTGTGGAATTCTGTGAAATGAAGAGTGACGGCAAAATCAGATGGGATTATAATTGAGTAGAGAACACTCAGAGCCATCATAGAATATTTGATCAGTAGGGATCCATTTATATCATAACAGAGATATGAATTAGCAAAGATAGTTGCTTACACATACAGGTCAATTCATTGTTACTTTCTAACAATTGTAGAAGTGATCTCTACCAAGGCCACTCCTCATAGGGTGATTTAAATCATCTAATAGGGTCACACCTAACAGTGTGTTTTGTAACCTTTAACAGGGTTGGCTCCTAATAGGGCTCACTTTAGAAGAGTGAAAAATAGTAACTAGTTACATTGGTGAATCCCATATTGGGTTTCAACATTAAATCTTGGTGTCACCTATGTATATGTTATTTGTTTCATGCTTTATGTTTCTGCACTTAATCACTAAAGTATAATTGCATTGGATATCATTAATATTGCTTTAACGCCCGAGTTACAAAAGAATATCTTAATTAACTAAGTAACAGTGTTATATTATTTAAGACATTGAAGGGACAAGGGATTTGTTTTGGAGTAACTGATTCACCCCTCCCCTCTCAGTTACTTATCTCATTTCCAAAAATTGGTATCAGAGCATCAAGTTCTTTCAAAAAAAATTTCAAGGCCTAAGATAAAGATCAGAGATGTCTTACAGAAGGGAGATCCCAAAGCTAAACAAAGACAACTTCCTTACATGGCAAGAGCTAATGACACTACATCTATCTACTATTGGAGATTCTAGTTTGCAATTTTTGGACAGCAAATATGTGGAACCAACAGGGACTATGACTATGGAACAGATGATGGAACGAAAGCTTCATAACATAATGATGATTGATATAGCTTCTTTACTCAGCTACTCAGAATTTGATGAAGTCAAGGACTGCCCTACAAGCTATGATATGTGGAGGAAATAACAGGACATTCATGGAGGAGATGCAAATGTAAAGCGAGCCAAAGAAGAAAGTCTTAGAGGATAATTTGACTAGATGAAAATGAAAGAAGGAGAAGACATTACAAGATACAGGGAAAGAATCAAGAAGATTGTGAGTATGATCAGAGTTGCGGGGGGAATAATTGAAGATACAATAATGGTCAGCAAGGTATTAAGAACTTTACTTCCTATCTATGCCATTCAATTTTCAGCTATTCAAGAGATGAGGTGCAATAAAGATATAACTTTGGATACATAAGTCTGAAAGCTTACAAATTTTGAGCTGGAAAACTTTGACAATTATTCGCCTAGCTCTAGCAATCTTGAGTCTACATTCAAAGGTAAATTAAACCTTGGTAAGAAGGAATAATACTCAAAAGGGAAGAAAATTGAAAGTGATAGTGATGAAGAAGAAGATGAAATGGTTTCTATTTCTATTAAGGATGAGTTAGATGAACAAGATGAAAAGACAACACTTTTCTCACATATCAGTAAAAATGACACATGAATAATTGATAGTGGTTGTTCTCATCACATGACTGGTGATAAGACAAAATTTGAACATATTGAACACTATGATGGTGGGAGTGTCAGTTTTGGGAATGATGAACCCTGCTATGTGAAAGTAAAAGGTTGCATTATTGTGACAGAAGGAGTCAAATGTGATAATTCTTATTGGGTTGAAGACCTAAGGAGAAATCTACTTGGTGTAGCACAGCTAGACAATATTGGCTTTGAGGTAGAATTCATGAATGGTAAGGCCAAGCTCGTGGATGGTAAATGGAACCTAGTTGGAACTTGCAGACAAACAAAAGGTAATCTATTCTATCTTGATCTCACTGAAGGTTCATGCTTCATTGCACAAGTAGAAGAAAGTTGGCTATGGCATAAAAGGTTGTGTGATGTAAATTTTGATAATCAGGTAAACATAAGAAAGAACAAGAGAGTTAGAGGTATTCTTATTTTGAAGAAACCCGAGTTAGCAACATGCAAACAATGTCAAATAGGAAAGATGAGCAAGACAAGTTTCAAAAGAAAGAATTACAATACTGATGAAATCTTGGAATTAGTGCATATTGACCTTTGTAGACCAATTGGAACTACAAGCTATACAAGAGAGAAATATTTTATTCTATTTGTTGATGATCATTCCAGAATGATGACTGTCATGTTTCTCAGAGAAAAATCAGAAGCTTTTCAGAAATTCAAATGGTATCTTGCAAGAGTTGAAAAGGAAACAGGAAAGAAACTAAAATGTCTAAGATCTAACAGATGAGAAGAATTCATTTCTAATGAGTTCAATGAATTTTGTAATGAAAGAGGAATCAAAATATATGTATCTACCTTTGGTACACCACAGAAAAATGGAATAATTGAAAAGAATATTGTTGCCAAATACTGGAAGGAGGCCATCAACACTACAATGTTCACCTCAAACCGAGTTCAACTGAAGAAAGGTAGTAACCAGAGACCTCTTCAATAATGGTATGGCTATAAACCTAGTGTTCATTATTTCAAATTATTTTGAAGTAAATGTTACATCTTGAAGGAAGCAAGAAATAGAAAACTAGATGCAAAAATGATGAAGGAATATTCCTAGGTTACTCATGTAAAAGCAAAGCATACAAATGTCTAAATCTTACTACTCATAAAGTGAAAGAAAGTGTACATGTCAAGATTGATGAGTTTACAGAAATATATGAAGAGCAGAGCAGTAAAGAGCCTAAAGACTACAGAAAATTTGTGTATCATGAACCTAATACTATGCCTATGACTCGAGCAATGGTGATTGGATAGCAGAACTGTCAACCACTGAATATACTAAGAAAAAATGTACAACCTGAGTCACAAATTGTGCAACCTGAGCTATTGGTAGAAGAGATTGAGTCACAGACAGAGTGAACTGAGTCTCAGACAGAGGAACCCGAGTCACAGACAGTGGAACTAGAGCATCAGATAGAAGAATAGGAAAGAATGTTTGAGAATGATAGACATAGTGGATCAAGTCCAGATTCAAGACTGAAGGATCCAATACTTTCTAGATATGTGAGAAGGCATAATGCACCTGAGAAAATAATTGGAGATTAGACAAAAGGTGTAATGACAAGGAAAAAAATCAAAGGTACATGTTTACTAACTGAATTCTAGCCTAGAATAGTTACAGATGCATTGAATGATGAAAGTTGGATAGAGGCAATGAATGAATAAATTAAGCAGATTGAGAAGAACAAAACTATGACTCTTGTGCCTAGGCCGAAGGAAAAGAATGTGATTGGAACCAAGTGTTTTTTTACAAATAAAATGAATGAAAATGGTGAAGTTTCTAGAAACAAGGCCAAACTAGTTTGTAAAGGATATGCTCAAGAAGAGGGTACTGATTATGGAGAAAATTTTGCTCCTATTGCAAGACTTGAAGGAGTCAGAACTCTTCTGGCATATTCTGCACATAAAGGATACAAAGTATATCAAATGGATGTGAAATCTGCATTTTTGAATGGAATCCTAGAAGAAGAAGTCTACATTGAACAACCTGAAGGATTCGATTATCCTAGCAGAAGGAATATGGTTTGCAAGTTGCACAAAGAATTGTATGGAATGAAGCAAGCACCCAGAGCCTGGTATGAAAGATTGCATGGTTACCTAGTAAATATTGGAATTTAGAGAACCAATAATAATAGTAGCATGTACATCAAAGAAGGACCACATACCAAAATATTGTTAGAAGAGATATTTTTTGATGACATATTATTCATTGGATATGATGACTTATGCAAAGAATTCTCTGTAGCTATGAGTAAAGAATTTGAGATGTCTATGTTTAGTGAGATAAAATTCTTTGTTGGATTACAAGTTCATCAAATGAAGGATGGTATCCACATTACTCAATCAAAATACATCAAGGAGATACTCAAGAAATTTGGAATAGAAGATTCCAAACCTGTTGGAACACCCATGTGTACTGGACAAAAATTATCTAAGGATGATGATTCAAAGGAGGTAGATCAGACCAACTATAGATCCTTGATTGGAAAATTGCAATATGTTGTTCACACTAGACTTGATATTGCATTAGCAGTTGGTATTATTGCAAGATTTTCAGCTAATCCCAGAGACAATCACCTAATGGCAATCAAAGGAATTTTGAGATATCTAAAGGGTACAGAAGACCATGGTTTGTGGTTTAAGAAAGGTGGGAACTTTGATTTTAAGACATTCACTGATGCTGATTGGGATGGAAGTGTTGATAACAGGAAAAGCACCAGTGGTGGACCTTTCTTTCTTAGAAAGAGGTTAGTATCTTGGACTAGGAAGAAACAAAATTGTATCTCTCAATCTACAGCAGAGGCAGAATATGTTGTTGTAGTAGTGAACTATTCAAACATCATATGGTTCAAGCAATTGTTGTCAGGAATGAAGGAAGAAGTGAAAGAATCAATTATTATCTACTGTGACAACACCAGTGCCATTAACATTTCAAATAATCATGTGATGCACACCAAAACCAAGCATATAGAAATAAAGTATCATTTCCTGAGGGAATTAGTACAGAATAAAGAAGTAAGGTTGGAATATGTGAGTACTAAAGAACAAGTTGCACACATATTCACCAAAACTTTACCTAAGGATGCATTTTTGTATCTTAGAGGAAAGCTAGGGGTGCTTCCCCTAACTAAAACTCAGTAAAATATAGTTTAGTGATCCATCAACCTGAGCCATAGTGAAGATCTATTAGTTGATGTAGGTACATTAGAGCCCATTGCAGATGAATTAGTACATTTAGGTACATTACAACTTCAAAGAGAAATAGTATTGACTATTGGTATGGATACTTAGTAACTGTGGACATGGAGACTTTGGCATCTGTTGTCAAAGAGGGAGAGTTTTCTATAATACATAAGAATAATACAGAAGAGGGAGAGTTTTCTATAATGCATAAGAATAATACAAAAGAGGGAGAGTTTGATGTCAGAGGGAGAAATCTTATCAAGAGACAGAGTTTGATGACAGAGATAGTTTTTTCGATGAGAATCAGAATGAAGCTAAAGACATTAAAGAAATTTTTATGTTGCTCTACAATTCTTTGTATTATGACATGTTGTCTTGCCATCAATGCCAAAGAGGGAGATTGTTGAAGACAATTATTCAATTGTGTATTGTCATTGATGTTACACATGTATTTACACTTATGTAGTGATGTTACACAAATTTCTACATTAAAACTCATGTATGTTGTACACACTAGACCAGATATTGCACATGCAGTAGGGATTGTGGCTAGATTTTCTGCTAACCCTAGGGAATCATATATAATTGCTGTGAAAAGAATACTAAGATATCTGAAGAATATTGAGGAATTTGGCTTATGGTATAGAAGAGAACGCAAATTTGAACTAAAAGTGTTTACTGACGCTGATTGGGCTGGAAATCTTGATGACCGGAAGAGTGTAACTGGAGGAGCATTCTTTATGGGTGATAGACTTGTCACATGGATTAGCAAGAAGCAAGGATGCATCTCTCAGTCCACTGCAGAAGCAAAATATGTTGTTGTTGCTGCCAACTGCTCAAATATTGCATGGATCAAACAATTGCTGGAAGGTATGCATATGAAGATTAAAGAACCAGTGATTATTTATTGTGATAACACCAGTGCAATAAATATTTCCAAGAATCCATTCATGCACGCAAAGACTAAACACATTGCCATCAAGTATCATTATTTGAGAGAACAAGTTCAAGAAAAGGAGGTCATACTTGAATATGTGCAATCAAAAGAACAATTGGCTGATATCTTCACCAAGCCACTACCCAAGGATACATTTGAGTACCTAAGTAAAAGACTAGGGGTAAAACCCATGTTTACCAGTTAGTAAAAGGACTAAAGACTACATCAGCCATATATTATCAGAATATCATTCATGGTTGATGCAAGCAAAAGTTGAACTTCAGAGCTACATCTATATAGAGACAAGTATATATCAGATCTGAGCACCAGAGAAAATTGTTATATTGATGATGGATAAGGGAAATTCAAGGAATATATTATGGATAGAAGAAATTAATTGATAGAATGTTAGATATTTGTGAAAATATTTGTTTGGCATTAATTTCAAAGGGAGAGAATCTATCCATATTATCATCAGAAATCATTATCAGATTACTCCAAACAGGGAGAGATCATATCCATAGGGAGATTATTTGTATATAAGTTGCAAATACAAGACAGAGACATCAAAGAAGAAGAGAGAGAAATTGACACCAACAGAGGTCACAACACATCAGAAGAAGAAATGGAGAAAGCTACAAGAATCAAATCTAAGCTAACTCAGAGCTTACTGGCGGTCAGACATTTTTTTTGGTTATCAAAACAAACTGTTTGGTAATTTGATGAATCTCAACAATTATATATCATGTTGGATTAGAAATAGTATAGTGTGATAATATAGTATGTTGCCATCAATGCCAAAGGGAGAGATTGATGACATGTAACTAATTGAATGTTTGATAATGTTAAGTTGAAGATGATGCAAGACATTAAATCGGTTAATGGTTTGTATTGTCATTGATGTCAACTTGATATCATTTGTATGGCCATACACATAATGCCAAAGACTTTAGAGAAACAATGCAACAATGATTATGCTTTCAGTAATGCGTAAAAGTCAAGTATTCACCAAGTGACAGATTACACCAGCAGAGTGCGCACCATCGGTAAAGACAGAGATAAAGTCACAGTGATGCCTAACGAGTAGAAGACAGTGTTTCCCGATGAAGTAGAATCCCAGGATGCTTGAAAAGGAAGATCCAATGATGCCCGACAGACGGAGATCTCAAAGCTAACTGAAGTTGCACTGATGGAACTGGTAGTTGTCACCAGTGACAAACTGTAGAATTGACCGACAAAATAGAGAGATCAGAAAATGACAAAATATCTGATTGGAAAAGCTTAAAGATAGACTTAACTAGTTGTTTTATTTGACCATAGTTAAAGCAATTGATTTACATAGTTGGAAATAAGATAACTATGAGATAAATCAGGAGTTAAAGCCGTAAATCAAATTGGTTGGATTGTTTTTCACGCCAAGAATCAAGAATCAAAGATCATGGAAAATCATGTCTATATAAGAGACAATCATAATTCATTTGCACATGCACTTAGATACGGGGGAGTGAATTGAGAGAAGATGTTGAAGAGAAACTGATGAAGGAAAAACTTCATGCAGTCTTGATCAATCAAGCTAAGGGAGAGCTAAAGAATTCTGCAGACACCGACGAACAATGAAGCATAGCATCACAGAGTAGAAAAAGTGAAGTACAAAGAAATTGAATTGATACATTGATTAGAGAGGTAAAGTACATAAATAGATCTGAATATCTACAATTCAAAGTTGCATTAGAAATGAGTCATTGTGTTTCAATTTAACCATTGAAGCATTGAGTCTCTTAACAGAGTAGGACTTAACTGTCTTCTATAATTGAGGTATATCCTAATAGATTACCAAAAGGGTTGATTCATAATAGTAGCATCAGTCTTACCTAAAGCCTATTGACAGTCTAAGAAGGAGGCTGATTCAAGGATGGTAGTAAGATTAGCATAAAGCCTATTGACAGTCTAAAGACTGATTCAAGGATGGTAGCATAGGTGCCAGATACTTAGTGACAACCTATGTATAAAAATCCTCTAACAAGGTTGCACTTAACAGTGTGTTTGTAACCTTTAACGGGGTTGGCTCCTAATAGGGCACACTTCAGAAGAGTGAAAATTTGGGGTACCAGTCCCAGTGGTTTTTCCCTTAATAGGGTTTCCACGTTAAAATCCTTGTGTTATTTGTGTATGGTTTATTACTTTATTGTTTTATATTTCAAATATGCATTTATGGATTGATTGGTATGCTCTGCATATTTACTAAGTATCGGTAAATGAGTTTTGTTGCTTATCGGTAATCAAGGAGAATAAGGATAGACAAGGTAAACTGACAAACAGTAAATTGTTTCAAGTATTTCAAGGCATAAATGTTGTAGGGACTTAATAATCTGAGGTATATTAATTGGTAGATTAAAGTTTAAAGGATAAATTTTTGAGGCCACTGATTCAACCCCTCTCTCAATTATTACTAACAGATGTTACACATGTATTTACACTTATGTAGTGATGTTACACAAATTTCTACATTCAAACCAAGAACAGTTGGTGAATAGAAAGAGTTTTTCAGTGTCGACCGAGTCACTCGGGAATTTTAGTCATGGTCGGGCATTAAAGGAACTCATTGTTAATTGAGTTGATTATTCAGTGTTAAGTATATTCAAACCGACTTGACAGAGCTTATCATATATATGAAAGTTCAAGTTTGGATTGAATGTGTGAGTGCAAGTGCAAAAGTGGAAGAGAAGTAGAAGTGTGGAATTCTGTGATATGAAGAGTGAAGGCAAAATCATATGGGATTCTAATTCAGTATAGAACACTCGAAGCTGTAATAGAATATTTGATCAGCAAGGATGCAGTTATAATCAAAATATAGATGTGAATCAGCAAAGACAATTTCTTACACATATAGGTCAATTCATTGTTACTTTCTAAAAATTGTCATAGTGATCTCAAATCTCTTAACAGAATAGACTTAACAATATTTTTGTAAATCCTCTCACAAGTTAGCATTTCTATGTTGAAGTGTTAAAGACCTCTAACAAGACCACTCCTCACAGGGTGATTTAAATCTTCAAACATGGTCACACCTAACAGTGTGTTTTGTAACCTTTAACAGGTTTGGCTCCTAACAGGGCTCACTTCATAAGAGTGAAAAATAGTAACTAATTACATTGGTGGTTTTTCCCATATTGGGTTTCCATGTTAAATCTTGGTGTCACCTATGTATATGTTATTTGTTTCATTCTTTATGTTTCTTCACTTAATCACTAAAGTATAATTTCATTGGATATCATAAAGATTTCTATAACACCCGAGTTATAGAAGAATATCTTAATTAACTAAGAAATAGTGTTATATTGTTTATGGCATCTAAGGGACAAGGGATTTGTTTTGGAGTAACTGATTCACCCCACCCCTCTTAGTTACTTATCTCATTTCCAACAATTGCTATCAGAGCATCAAGTGTTTTCAAAAAAGGTTTCAAGGCCTAAGCTAAAGATCAGAGATGTCTTACATAAGGGAGATCCCAAAGCTAATCAAAGACAACTTCCTTGCATGGCAAAAGTTGATGAAACTACATCTATCTACTATTGGTTATTTTGGTTTGCAATTTTTGGACAGCAAATATGTGGAACCAACAGGGACTATGAATGTGGAACAGATGATGTAATGAAAGCTTCATAACATAATGATGATTGATATACCTTCTTCACTTAGCTACTCAGAATTTGATGAAGTCAAGGACTTCCCTACAGCCTATGATATGTGGATGAAATTATAGGAAATTCATGGAGGAGATGCAAATGTAAAGTGAGCCAAAGGAGAAAGTCTTAGAGGAGAATTTGACCAGATGAAAATGAAAGAAGGAGAAGACATTACAAGATACAGGGAAAGAATCAAGAAGATTGTGAGTGCTTAATGGCTATAGGAGGAATAATTGAAGATACAATAGTGGTCATAAAGGTATTAAGAACTCTACTTCCTATCTATTCTATTAGAGTTTTAGCTATTCAAGGGATGAGGTGCAATAAAGATATAACTCTGGATACATTAGTTGGAAGGCTTACAACTTTTGAGCATGACAACTTTGACAATTATTCTCCTAGCTCCAGCAAAATTGTCTGCATTCAAAGCTAAATTAAATCTTGGTAAGAAGGATATATACTCAAAAGGGAAGAAGATTGAAAGTGATAGTGATGAAGAAGAAGATGAAATGGTTTATATTGCTATTAAGGATGAGTTAGATGAGGAAGATGAAAAGACAACACTTTTCTCACATATCAATAAAAATGACACATGGATAATTCATAGTGGTTTTTCTCATCATAGGAATGGTGATAAGAGAAAATTTGGACATCTTGAATGCTATGATGGTAGGAGTGTCAGTTTTGGAAATGATGAACCCTACTATGTGAAAGGAAAAGGTTGCATTATTGAGATAGAAGGAATCAAATGTGATAATTCTTATTGGGTTGAAGGACTAATGAGAAATCTACTCGGTGTAGCACAGCTGAACAATATTGGTTTCAAGGTAGAATTCATGAATGGTAAGGACAAGCTCCTGGATGGTAAAGGGAACCTAGTTGGAACTGGCAGGAAAAAAAAATTTAATCTATTCTATCTTGATCTCACTGAAGGTTCATGCTTCATTTCACAAGTAGAAGAAAGTTGGCTATGGCATAAAAGGTTGTGTCATGTAAATTTTGATAATCTGGTAAAAATAAGCAAGAACAAGAGAGTCAGAGGTATTCCTATTTTGAAGAAACCTGAGTTAGCAACATACAAACAATGTCAAATCAGAAAGATGAGCAAGACGAGTTTCAAAAGAAAGAATTACAATACTGATGAAATATTGGAATTGGTAGATACTGACCTTTGTAGACCAATTGGAACAACAAGCTATACTGGAGAGAAATATATTTTATTTTTTTTGTTGATGATCATTCTAGAATGATGACTGTTATGTTTCTCAGAGAAAAATCAGAAGCTTTTCAAAAATTCAAATGGTATCTTGCAAGAGTTGAAAAGGAAATAGGAAAGAAACTAAAATGTCTAAGATCTGACAGATGAGGAGAATTCATTTCTAATGAGTTCAATGAATTTTTTAATGAAAGAGGAATCAAAAGATAGGTATCTACCCCTAGTACACCGTAGTAAAATGGAATAGAAGAAAGAAGAAATAGATCCATTATGGATTGTCCCAGAACCCTAATGATTGAAAAGAATGTTGCTACGAAATACTTGAAGGAGGCCATCAACACTACAGTGTTCACCTCAAACCGAGTTCAAATAAAGAAAGGTAGTAACCAGACACCTTTTGAATTATGGTATGGCTATAAACCTAATGTTCATTATTTCAAAGTATTTTGAAGTAAATGTTACATCTTGAAGGAAGCAAGAAATGGAAAAATAGATGCAAAAGGGGTGAAGGAATATTCCTAGGTTACTCATGTAAAAGAAAAGCATACAAATGTCTGAATCTTACTACTCATAAAGACATAGAAAGTGTACATGTCAAGATTGATGAGTTTGCAAAAAGATATGAAGAGCAGAGCAGTAAAGAGCCTGAAGACTACATAAACTTTGTTTATCATGAACCTGATACTATGCTTATGACTCGAGCAATGGCGATTGGATAGAAGAACTGTCAACCACTGAATATACTAACACAAAATGTACAACCTGAGTTGCAAACTATGCAACCTAAGCTATGATAGAAGAGACAGAGTCATAGATAGAGGGAACTGAGTCTTAGATAGAGGAACCTAAGTCATAGATAGTGGAACCTGAGCATCAGACAGAAGAACAGGAAAGAATTTTTGAGAATTATAGACATAGTGGATCAAGTTCAAAATCAAGACTAAAGGATCCAATACTTTATAGATATTTTAGAAGGCATAATGCACCTGAGAAAATAATTGGAGATCAGACAGATGGTGTAATGACAAGGAACAAAATCAAAGGTACATGTTTACTAACTGAATTCTAACCTAGAACAGTTACAGATGCATTGAATGATGAAAGTTGGATAGAGGCAATGAATGAATAAATTGAGCAGATTGAGAAGAACAAAACTTTAAATCTTGTGCCTAGGCCAAAGGAAAAGAATGTGATTGGAACCAAGTAGTTTTTTAGAAAAAAAAATGAATGAAAATGGTGAAGTTTCTAGAAACAAGGTCAGACTAGTTTGTAAAGGATATGCTCAATAAGAGGGTATTGATTATGGAGAAAAAAAATTCTTGTTGCGTGACTTGAAGGAATCAGAACTATTGTGGCATATGTAGGACATAAGGATACAAAGTATATCAAATGGATGTGAAATCTGCATTTCTGAATGGAATCCTAGAAGAAGTAGTCTACATTGAACAACCTGAAGGATTCGATGATCCTAGCAGAAGGAATATGGTTTTCAAGCTACACAAAGCATTGTCTGGACTAAAGCAAGCACCCAGAGCCTGGTATGAAAGATTGCATGGTTACCTAGTAAATATTGGATTTTAGAGAACCAATAATAAGAGTAGCATGTACATCAAAGAAAGACCATAGAACAAAATATTTTTAGCATAAGATATTTTTTGATGACATTTTATTCACTGGATATGATGACTTATGCAAAGCATTCTCTGTAGCTATGAGTAAAGAATTTGAGATGTCTATGTTTGGTGAGATAAAATTCTTTGTTGGATTACAAGTTCATCAAATGAAGGATGGTATCTACATTACTCAATAAAAATACATCAAGGAGATACTCAAGAAATTGAAAATGGAAGATTCCAAACCTGTTGGAACACCCATGTTTACTGGACAAAAATTATCTAAGGTTGATTATCCAAAGGAGGTAGATCAGACCAGCTACATATCTGTGATTGGAAGATTGCAATATGTTTTCACACCAGACCTGATATTGCATTAGTAGTTGGTATTGTTGCAATATTTTCAGCTAATCCTAGAGACAAACACCTAATGGAAATAAAAATAATTATTAGATATCTGAAGGGTACTAAAGACTATGGTTTGTGGTATAAGAGAGTTGGAAACTTTTATTTGAAGACATTCACTGATGCTGATTGGGATGGAAGTGTTGATGACAGGAAAAGCACTAGTGGTGGAGCTTTCTTTTTTGGAAAGAGGTTATTATCTTTGACTAGAAAGAAATAGAATTGTATCTCTCAGTCTACAACATAGGAATAATATGTTTCTACAGCAGTGAACTGTTCAAACATCATATGGTTAAAGAAATTGTTGTCAGGAATCAAGGAAGAAGTGAAAGAGCCAATTATTATCTACTATGATAACACCAGTGCCATTAACATTTCAAAGAATCCTGTGATGCACACCAAAACCAAGCATATAGCAATAAAGTATCATTTCCTAAGGCAATTAGTACAGAATAAAGAAGTAAGGTTTGAATATGTGAATACTAAAGAAAAATCTACACACATATTCACCAAAACTTTACCTAAGGATGCATTTTTGTATCTTAGAGGAAAGCTAGGGGTGCTTCCCCTAACTTAAGCTCACTAAAATATAGTTTAGTGGTGCATCAACCTGAGACATAGTGAAGATCTATCAATTGATGCGGGTACATCAAAGCCCATTGTAGAGAAATTAGTACACTCAAGTACATTACAACTTCGAAGAGAAATAGTATTGACTATTGGTATGGATACTTAGTATTTGTGGAGATGGAGTCTTTGGAATTTGTTGTCAAAGAGGGAGAGTTTTCTATAATACATATTAATAATACAAAAGAGGGAGAGTTTGCTATAATACATAAGAATAATACAAAAGAGGGAGAGTTTGATGTTAGAGGGAGAAATCTTATCAAGATACAAAGTTTGATGATAGAGGGAGTTTTTTGGATGAGAATCAGAATAAAACTAAAGACATTAAAGAAATTTTTATGTTGCTCTACAATTCTTTGTATTATGACATGTTGTATTTTTGTTAATGCCAAAGAGGGGGATTGTTGAACACAATTATTCAATTGTGTATTTTAATTGATGTTACATATCTATTTACACTTATGTAGTGGTGTTACACAAATGTCTACATTCAGACCGAGCACAGTTGGTGAATAGAAAGATTTTTTCAGTGTTGACCGAGTCACTCGGGCATTTTAGTCATGGTCGGGCATCAAAGGAACTTAGTGTTAACTAATTTTATTATTCAGTGTCAACTGACTAATAGTAGTTTAAATTCTATAATTGTTTACATTCTATAATTAATTGGTTATATGAGGCCAACTGAATTGTGATTTATTATTTATTTAGAAGTATATTCAAGCTAACTTGACAGGGCTTATCATATATATGAAAGGTCAAGTTTGGATTGAATGTGTCAGTGCAAATGCAAAAGAGGAAGAGAAGTAGAAGTGTGGAATTATATGATATGAAGAGTGAAGGTGAAATCAGATGGGATTCTGATTGAGTACACAACACTCGGAGTTGCAATAGAATATTTGATCAGCAAGGATCCAGTTATAATCAGAATAGAGATTTGAATTAGCAAAGACAGTTTCTTACACATACTATTCAATTCATTGTTACTTTCTAACAATTTTAGCAGTGATCTCTAATCTCTTAATAGAGTAGACTTAACTATCTTTTTGTAAATCCTCTCACAAGGTAGCATTTCTATGTTGAAGTGTTAAAGACCTCTAACAAGGCCAATCCTCACAGGGTGATTTAAATCCTCTAAGAGGGTCACACCTAACAGTGTATTTTGTAACCTTTAACACGTTTGGCTCCTAATAGGGCTCACTTCATAAGAGTGAAAAATATTAACTAGTTACATTGGTGGTTTTTCCCATATTGGGTTTCCAAGTTAAATCTTGGTGTCACCTATGTATATGTTATTTGTTTCATGCTTTATGTTTCTGCAGTTAATCACTAAAGTATAATTGCATTAGATATAATAAATATTTCTTTAACACCCGAGTTACAGAAGAATATCTTAATTAATTGAGTAACAGTGTTATATTGTTTAAGACATCTAAGGGACAAGGGATTTCTTTTGGAGTAACTAATTCACCCCCCCCCCCTCTCTCAGTTACTTATCTCATTTCCAACACAAACATCAATTGAATATTGATGAAGATATGATAAGAAACTATGAANAGGGATTTCTTTTGGAGTAACTAATTCCCCCCCCCCCCCTCTCTCAGTTACTTATCTCATTTCCAACACAAACATCAATTGAATATTGATGAAGATATGATAAGAAACTATGAAGAAACCTCAGCCATTATTCAAAAGGTTAAGATGTGGGGAATTTTTTTGAGGATCGAAGGAGAAAGATTAAAAATGGGACAAACTAGATTTTATGATGAAGAAAAGTTTGAAGTTTTGAGAATTGAGAAATGCATTCAGAATTTTGAGGATTTGTTCAACCAAACTCAATAATAGGCAAAGCCTAAGGAGGTTGAGAAGGCAATTTCTCCTCCTAAGAAAAGGAGAAAATTGATTTTTTAGGATTCAGATATAGACTCCCCACCTCTATTGCAGCAAGAAGAGAATGTTGTCCTACTCATTTCTTACAATTATTTGGATGATGAATTTGATTCAGAGGAAGTGGCACATATCCTAAGGGGATTAAGAGAGGAGAAGAAAGAAAGACCAACATATCCACCTCCTATGTTCCAAGATGAAGTTCATGGATACCAAGTGCAAAATCTTGAGGATGATGTTCACATTGATATAAATGATGAAAGAGAATCTATTTCTCTTAGGTTCCTTCAAAAGGATAACTTTACAAAAACATAAGAATTTAAGGATTTTGGGATACAATACAAGAAGAAATATTTTGAGAAAAATAAGAAATTAAGGCTTATGGGTGTTGAAGATTCTCAACATGAAACCATAATCAAACAAATGATTGATGATCTGAATCTTGATGATATCACTTGCACTATTGAAGAAGCAAGGGATATAGTGATGAAAAGTAATATGTTGATTGTGTCAGGCCTTACATTGAAAGAATTATTCTTGGTGGATCAAGTCAAAAAGGAGGATAGCCCCACATTTTTGGCAGAGTTTGATACTTTGGAGAAGATTGAAGGATATGGCTTTGATCCAAAAATAGAGACTCTAGACACATGGGTCATTTTTAAGGGTGATAGAAAGCCCAAGTTGATCGATATAAAGAAAGGTTCATAAGGTATAGCTATTTTCAAACTATTGATAGTACCAATCCATTAGCCTCATCCTTGAAATTAATGCACATGGATATGTTTAAGAGAGCTCAAGTTAAACATATGTAGAAAAATTTGGAAGAATCTCAACTCAAGGAAGTAGAGATGAATAAGGTAATTAATAAATTATAGTTGAAGGTGACCAAGATGGAAAAGGAATTGATGCAATGTGAAAATCCAGGGCCTAGCATGACAATATTAGTTCCACAAACTATTTCACGAGTTCCAGAAAATTCACAACAGGATCTTGATAAACAAGAAGATATTTCTAAGGATTATAAATGTAAAAATTTAAAGGATATACTTTATTTCGGAGTAAAATGTGTTTTTAAATAATGTGATGAATTCCACACAAGTTACAATATCTTGGTATACATGGAGAGCTATTTTAAAAAAAATAAGCCTAAGCTGCAGGAGATAATGAGAAAATGGAGGCCTTCTCATTTTGAACTCGGCCAAATTTATGAAGTTTCAAAGAGGGATCTAGATGCTCCTTTAGAAATAAAATCGACTGTACAAAGGATTAAAGTTATATCAAATAATCTAAGTTATAAATTAAACAGGACGAAGACAAGGTGAATCAAAGGATGACTTCTTTTGTTTTAAATAATCACTGGTCAATCCTAGATATTAATGATAAAAATGGAAAGGTAAAGGATGTTCAATAATGGAAGACTAAATTTGAGGAATCACCTAGACAGGTGATTGATAAATTGAAAAGAGAAGATAATTTTACAATTGAAATATTAAATGATATTCTCGACAAGATTATTTCTTTGGAAGTCAAGTTCTCCAAATTTCAGGTTGAATCCCATGTGGTCATTGGGAAGAAATGGCACAATCTAATATTGCTTGTTTCTAATATTTTGCATTTCAAATGGCCCACACATGTTCAAGTGGCACCTGATGGATAACTGAGTATTTGAAGAAGCCCAAGGAGCTGGCAAAAAAGGACGTTGATGAGGAAACAATTATGTTGGATTAGTTTTCTTTATGTTTTAGTTTTTTATATTATTGTAATCTTAAAGTTGTTGGTTGCACTGAGTTAGTTATAGGGAATAGATGTTTCAGTTGGAAGCTTGTTTGCATCCCATCAATTTTATATAAGATGGGATACCACAACCTATATGAGGGAAATATATTTCTGGGATATAGACTGATATTATTATATTGTAATGGATAGTATACTTGGGTAGTGACTACAACTAATATGCAAATCAATTGTATTCACTTTTTATTAATACAAAATCCAAGATTGAGGAAGTAATTTCATTATTTTTAATTAAATTGGTCCTTTGCAATTTTCAATTTCAAGATTTTCCTTTTATTTTTTATATGATGATAAACAAATGCAATTTAACACATAGACATTATAACACACAAATTCGACCAAAATCGTAGAAGTAGAATTTCAACTTTACAGTTTACTAATAATTCAAGAAACATGTCTCACTACTGATAATACAATATGAAATATGTCTTTGTTCTGAATGAGTATGACAATTTCTAGGAAATTAGGAATACATTATACTTCAAATTTCAATATAGTAACAAGTTACAAAAATCATGAACAATAGTTTTGTAAATTTTAAATGTAATATGAGTCAAGATTCAAGAAATATAGTATATGAGTATCTATATAAATACCTATTAATAGAATGCTAAATCACCTCACTGACTGAGTGAGTAGTTTGACGCTTCTATATCCCACATGGAATCTAGCTCCTGAAATTGACTAGTAGTAAAAGGTTCCTCTTAATTCTGAGTTGGGTATTCAAAATCAAAAAACTCTTCATCTTTATTCTAAGTCTGGGACGACGATCCATCATTTCTCTCAAAACTATCAGTAGCGCCACTAGGTTTTCAAGTGTTGCAAAGCCCTCATCTTTCATGAATGAATTCCAAATTGCCAATGCCCTATCATAAGGAAAATCTCTAACATTGTACTTAGTTACAAACAACCTCAATAAATTTTTCAAATTTGTGTCTAGTTTGGTTCTGATCTTTGATTTCAAAAACCCCAATGCACTGAAAACTCTTTCATCTTCCACCAACCCCAATATCATTGTTTGACATAAATAAGTAATTTTGAAATATTCTGATATTGAATCACATAATACTTCACTCTGGTCTCTCCTTTTCCAAAGCATGGTTATTGCACCAAGTTCAAATGGATTCTCCAAGTCTTTCAAATGAAATTTCATACATGATGCAAATTGTCTACATTGTTTGTTAAGATTAGCTGAATCTAAAATTCCTTCAATTAGTTGGTCATTGCAATCTGCATGTTTTCAAAACTCTCTCATCAATTCATCAATTTTTTTATGAAAGATATGTTCATCACTTTGTGTATCTTTGATGTTTTTCCAAAAATGAGGAAACACACAACCCATAACTTCAAGAATTTCTTCTCGAGGGAATATTTCATGAATCTCAGTTGAAAGTTGGTAGGAAATTGAATTCAAATTATCATTAACATATTTAACAATACTGTCAAAATACGCCTTTTTAAATGGAAGTATTCTACTTCGCTTGCCCATCTTATATTGGTACATTGGTATTTCATATCCTTTCGCAAACACACCTAAATTATTTTTTTTGCATTGAATTGTAAAAGAATTCATCTTGATTCAAATCTATAGTTATCTGTCACCTTAAAAAATTGGGCTTTGAAGTGTTGTGATATCTGAATATAGAGCATCCAGGGCAATGCATGTCATTCTATGTAAAGTTCTATACACATGGATATAGATAGTTCTATCTTGGGATTTCTTAACAAGTTTGTTCATTAAGTCCAGCATGGGGAGAAGACTGGCTAAAGTTAACAGTCTCTATATCACTTAACTTATGTAATAGATCAAGAGCTTTATGTATTGTCCTTGATGTTACACAAATGTCATATCAGTCATTAGACAAAGTCTACCGAGCTCAGAATATTCAGAAAGGCAGTTAATCGAGTCTACTGAGCTCAGACGGTAAGAGAAGCTATTTACAGAGTCTACCAAGCGCTCCAGAATACTATATCGAGAAGTTAGTTACTATCGGGCTCACTCGGTCAACAAAAGAAATTCAGTCTCTACCGAGTTCTCTCGGTCATCAAAGAATATGTGACGGAAAGTTAGACCTTACCGAGTTCACTCGGTTACCGAAGGATTTTCGTAGAATCTGCAGTGTTCACCAAGCATCAGTTGGTCAACATTGGAATATCATTTCTGGACAGCGTCGGCCTGCGAAGGTTATTATTTGTGTTAAATGTGTATGCATCCAACTAATGCTATATTTATTAATTGAAACATGCAACTGAGCCGACTTGATAACCTGAAGGGTATATATGAAAGATCAAGTTGCGAATTCAAGAAGTGCAGTGAAAAGTGTGGAAATGTGAAGAAGCAGGAATGTGCGAATTCTGATGAAGGATTAGAGATATCCTTAAGGTGCTGCAAAGATATATTTGATCAGTAAGGATCTATTGGCGCAGAACAGAGATCTGTATCAGCAAGATAAGTTGCATTTAATTCAGGTCACTTCATTGTTACTCTCTAACCATTGTAGCAGTGATACCGAAATCTCTTAGCAGAGTTGGTCTAACAACCATTTCATAAATCCTCTAACAAGGTGACAATTCAGTTGAATTTCTCTAAAGACCTCTCACAAGGCCAGTCCTAGCAGGGTGATTAAATCCTTTAACAGGGTCACACCTAACAGTGTGTTTTGTAACCTTTAACAGGGTTGGCTCCTAACAGAGCTCACTTCAGAAGAGTGAAAATCAGTAACTAGTTGCATTGGT
>MU227959.1:1194967-1210286 GCA_018584345.1 Thuja plicata | reverse complement strand
TGTATCAGCAAGATAAGTTGCATTTAATTCAGGTCACTTCATTGTTACTCTCTAACCATTGTAGCAGTGATACCGAAATCTCTTAGCAGAGTTGGTCTAACAACCATTTCATAAATCCTCTAACAAGATGACAATTCAGTTGAATTGCTCTAAAGACCTCTCACAAGGCCACTCCTAGCAGGGTGATTAAATCCTTTAACAGGGTCACACCTAACAGTGTGTTTTGTAACCTTTAACAAGGTTGACTCCTAACAGAGCTCACTTCAGAAGAGTGAAAATCAGTAACTAGTTGCATTGGTGGTTTTCCCAAATTGGGTTTCCACGTTATATCTGGTGTTACTTGTGTTCATGTTATTTGTTTTATGCATGTCAATAAATGTGAATGTTTAATGAACAATAATAAGTTAATCTACCGAGTAACAACAATATATATTGAAGACATCTAAGGGACTTGTCGATTTATTTTTGTGGTAACTGATTCACCCCTCCCCTCTCAGTTACTCCATCTATATTTCCAACAGTTTGTTTATTAAGTCTAGCATGGGGAGAAGACTGGCTAGAGTTAACAGTCTCTATATCATTTAACTTATGTAATAGATCAAGAGCTTTATCTACTGTGAGGCATTGCTCATATATTAGTCCGATCAAGGACTAATATTCTATTAGAACTCATTCTACTGATCCATGCAAAGAGATCCCCCTGGTCTCAACATCCTTGAGAAGCTTGTTTCCTAGTGTTACTCCCTCTAAAAAAATCTTAATTTTTGCAAAATGTTTAGGACTTTTGCAGAAGTAAGAGTACAGCTCGCGGACTAGATTTCAAATTTTGACACTATAGGAAAATCACTTACAATTTTATATGCTAAATTCATTCGGTGGGCCATGCAATGTATGCCAAGCATGTAAGGTGTGATACTATTTTGTAATATTTCACATAGACCATTCCTTTGGCCTTACATTACTGCAACTCTAACACACACTAAATTCTTGCTAGTTGTCAAATCATCCATACCAGCAACTCCATTCAAAGCTTTCTTGGCTTCAAAATACAAGTTTTTTGTTGTTGAATTGCCCCTCATTTTACGAACACGGAGTAGATGAGCTTGGTAGATATGTTCTTTTATTATATACACATGCATACATACCCAAGTAGTGTTATCTACTGCAGTAACTTCATCTATGGATAATGAAATAAATATGGATTGTTTTACTTTCTCCTGTAAATTTTGTTTTTCCACCTCAGAAAGACAATTTGTCATTTCCTATCGAGCGTTTGTTGATCAATGTGGCATGGGATAGTGAGGAACTCTCAAAAAAGATAATAAATTACCATATTCTGAGAATTATCTCATAGGACGCCCTCTAGATAAATTATGAAAAAAAAACATTCATTTGAATAGTCTTTGCTAGGTTTGCTTCATTGGCTGCATGTTGAAACCTAGCCTTGATTGGATTTCCACTACTAGCAATTACTGTCATTCTCTTGTTATGCTCTTCATATTCTATGGCATACTTAACATGAACACATTCTTCATTTGATTTCCATCTCACTACTAATATTTCTTGTTCATATATGGTTTAATTTTTATAAACCTTATCAATATGCTTTTCTATAGTATCAAGTTTTAGCTGCAACTCCTTTTTTTAAGTTTTCAACCAATATGATGCAGGTGCATCACAGGGCTACAAACATTTCAAAGATACACTACATGCATTATAAATGGTTATTTTACATTGTCATATGGCTTGGTAAGCCATTTAAGATCAATATTGATGTAATCGGTTGGGTTGACTCTTAGTATTTTTAATGGTTGTTAAGAATCGGATAGAAGTAAGTATTTTTATATAATAAAAGGTTTTATATCATCGTGAAAGTTTTGTATCAACTCCACGATACATTTCTAGTTTAGTTACTATGCTTAGAACTTACTCTAATCGGTCATGAAGAACCGTTAGAGGAGTTAGAAAGTTATAGAGTCAATTTTGGGAAGTTAAAGAATTAGTTTGGTTAGTTATCCGGTTGCATTCGATTGAAAAAAAAAAACCGATAGGAGAGTGTGTGTTCGCAGAAGAAAAAGGAGAAGAACTACATGCCCGATAGCGTGGGAGGTTTTTGGATGAGTAGAGAAATATAACTCAAGGTTTATACAAATAAAGAATAGACTGCGTATTTTGTATTGTAGAATATTATGGCAGTTCGTTTTCTTTATGTGTTGTGATATCCTTCTAAATAATTGGGGTATCAAAACGTTCAAGAATTGGTTCATGTCAACAAAGGTTGATTTTTAATTTTTGTTGAGTGGTATTGATTCAAATCGGTCGTAGAAAATGCAGTCCGGTGCTGAGGGTGTAACTTACGATTGCACCGTTTGATCCTTCTAAATTTTCGATATGTGGTTTGCAATCCAATGTTCTAAAAACCGACCGAAGCGATTTAGGATATCTTGTCAGGTTCAATAGTTACAACCGACTGTGTGCAGGTCTATAAATCTGCACTATGACAGCTTGTGAATCCATCTAATGGATGATAGTAGAGATGACAGCATTCAAATGGAATTCGTGAGGTTCCGTAACATTGCATTTTGAAGATTGAGTGAAGATTTTGAGAGCGGGAAATCTCTCCGCATCACAGTACTTTGCTACTCAATCAACCTTAAAATTTCTTTCCATTTCTCGCTTCCGTCCTATTTTCACTTTCCTTTTTCTTTTCTTCCTACCAACATCAATATTATCTTCATTGCTAGCATTTTTATCCAACTGGTTATGTGTATCCCTTATAACATTTTCTGTCGTGCCACCATTGTTATCCTCATTTGATGCATTTTGATTTAACTCAATGACATTCCCAGCTTGTGGTGGGGGTACTAGTGAGCTACTGTGAATAATTTCACTTACAAATGTAGAAGTTGATGGAGTAGAAATGTTTCCAATTCCAAAGAAAATGTTTATGGTATTATCTCTAAGTTTTGGGCATTTCGATGGCCTCCCAATCCCTTCACTTCCCTAAGGAGTCTTACCCTTATCTACCCTTCCAATCCCTTCACTTCCCTAAGGAGTATTACCCTTTTCTACCCTTCCAATCCCTTCAATTCCTTGAGGATTCTTAGCTTTGTCAAATTCTAGGCTTGGCCTTTCATTTGCAATCCATTCACTTCCCTAAGGAGTATCAGTATTATCCATGTCTGACATGGAAATTCCTTCTGTGTTATCACCACAGTGAGAAGTCTAAGTCTCAACCTCCCCTGACATATCAATCCCTTCACCATCCCGAGGATACTCAGGATAGTCACCCTTCTCTGATATCTTGACCTCTCACTAGTCACTAGGATCCTACAAATTAAAATTAATAGAAATACTATGAAGTGTGAACAAATAATTGCTTACTTTAGTCCTTTACACTTTATCTGAAATGTTGAATCCTCTGTTTACTATCGCGAGATTGTAATTTTTAAATCTGGCCCTCAAAAATTTTGTAATGGGGCACAAAAAGATTAACAAATCTGAAATTGTGTTTAAGTTTTCAAACTATTAATTAACTGATTTGAATTTATTCAATCCATGATTCCAATTTCCATTTTTTGTGAATTTGCGGGCTTTTCAAAATACATTAACATCTTGATTTAAGTGTGACAAAAAATTTACCAACCTTTTCAATGCACATTGTAGGAATTAACAAATGGTTGGAGAAATAGGTCCTGGTCAGCATAACAATCCCGATGAATATAACGGTCATTCATCAAGCAATGTAATTGTTTTTGGGGTGAAATGGGCAGACTCATTCAATTCATAATTAATAACCATTAGTGAAATAGGACCTGGTCGACAGAGTTTTTGTAAAATATCGGGTGAATTAAGAGGTCATTACAAGAACCACGGCAGACTGGTTAAAGGCGAATATACCGTTCAACCACGTCAAACAGAAAAATCTTGATGGTGATTTGAAAGACTATTGACCCGTAACGATGTTAAAAGTGGGTTATTTGGGCCACCGTGTATTGGACATGATTCACCGATTTTGTCAATGATAATTCCATTAGATCTATTGATATGATTCCATACTTGAGGTAATAGTCTATCATATAAGCATTTTCCATTTTATTTAGCCTATATTGTTACAAGGGCACAAGCTCTATCTCATCATTATCATTGTGCAAGTGAAAATAATAACACATGGATTCACTTAGGCAACCCCCTATGGGACCAATCATTGTCAGTGTGGGTCTACATCCAAAAAAATAAGTTACAAACAAGAAGAGTTTTATAGATTTTGAATAAACAAAAACCTCAAGACTAGGGTGCCAAGAACCTTTATCCTACCAATTCTTGCCTAGTTTTCAAGAGATAAGTGTGTAGAGATTTTTTTATCTTATTTCTAGTCATATTTAAGGCATCCATCACCTAAAGAATATGTGCACTTACCTCTTTTTTCCAACATATTCAACTTTGATTTTCAATGTCAGGTTCTTTTCTAATTTTGAATTCTAGATTTGCACTATTGTTTCTTTCTTTTCTGCTATATTTTTTGAATTCTTTCAAACTTAGTCATATGATCATTGTTAGCCTAGTTAATATAGAAACTCTTTACTATATTAATTTTTTATAATAAAGGAACAAAGTATAAATGTCTTGGTCTTCCTTAAGGACGACAGCTAGGTCTATTAATGTTTCAAATGTTACAAAGGATTTAAAATATTTGAGATTTTATTGATTGACATGGAGACCTCATATTTTCCATTTCATTTGGGTGAGCCCTATGTGTCTTATGTTTGCATTTCTTTTGATCTATTTGCAACCATTTTTATTTTTTGTTTTGTATATGTATTTGCATTAAAGTTAGATGGTGCATTAAATACAAAGTTGGTATTACATATTCATTTGCAAAACATTTTGTCTATAATACAAAAAATTGAGAACGCAAAGTTTCCCTCTTCCTCTAACTTTTTTCTTTGCATTATTTTTTAGGAGGATTTGTGAATTTCATAACCCAACACATATTTTTTTATATAAGAATAATCATGTATAGTCTACATAATTTTTTTCCTAAAATAAAATAAATCTTAATATTTTGAAAAACTACATATCCATATATATAACCATCAAAAAAATTTGAGAGGAGGATCCAACATCAAATTTAAGACCTAACCGAGCACATTGTACAACGATAATTTAATTTTTTTATTGAATCAATACAAAGAAAATAATACGATAAATAAGAGCATTTCATAGAATTCTAGGAGAGAATACATGTGTTAATACAACACAAATGTTGGGATCACTTTGGAAACATTAGTTAATTTCCTTATTGTCAATCATTTTCTTACCACATTTTTCTAGTAATAAAGCATCTAGTGCCCCTATCCAACAAAATAGGCTCAAATTTTAAGACATAAAAGCAAACCTTGCAATTTTTCTAATGCAGCCTTTGTTTGTCGGTTCATCTACAAAGGTTATTTTTTAAAGTTGCAAGTTACATACAAATATCACTCCCTTTCACATTTCAAATTGTAGCTAACATCTACAGTCAAAAATAAAAGTAATAAAGAGATTTCTAAAGAGAAAGTCAATGATTACATGATTCAAGAAATTCAATCGAGCAATCAATTCTACCATAGAATATTTATGATCAAGTATGTTATGATATTTCATGTCATCACTATACATTAACATATTGTAGGACTTCATGAGCATCACATCAAATCCTTTGTGTCAATTATATTGATATGATTTCATACTTAAGGTAATAATCTATCATATTAGCATTTTCCAATTTATTTAGCCTATATATGTACAAGGGCACGCATAATATCTCATAATTGTCATTGTGAAAGTGGAAATACTAACAAAGAGATACACTTATGCAATCCACTGTGGGGGAAACCATTTTCCTTTTTTTGTTGTGTGTGGGTCTAGATACAACAAAAATAAGTTACAAACAAGAAGAGTTTTATAAATTTTGAACAAACGAAAACCTCAGAACTAGGGTTCCAAGCATTTTTTCCTACTAATTCTTCCCTAGTTTTCAAGAGATAAGTGTGTAGAGAACCTTGATCCCATTTCTAGCCATATTCAAGTCATCCATCACCTAAAGAATATGATCACTTAACACTTTTTTGGACTACATATTCAAATTTAGTTTCCAATGTTAGGTTCTTTCGTAAGTTTAAATTCTAGATTTGCACTATTGTTTCTTTGTTTCCTACTGTGTTTTTTGAATTCTTTCAAACTTAGTCATATGAGAATTGTTAGCCTAGTTAATATACAAGCACTTAACTATCTTAATGTTTAATAATAAAGGAACAAAATATAAATGTCTTCCTCTTCCTTAAGGAAAACAACTAGGCCTATTAATGTTTCAAATGTTATGAAGGATTTAAAAAATTTAATATTTTATTGATTGGCATGTAGATCTCATGTTTTACATTTCATTTGGGTGAACCCTGTGTGTCTTATGTTTGCATGTCTTTTGATTTATTTGCAATCATTCTATTTTTTATTTTGCATATGTATTTGCATTTAGTTAGATAGTGAATTAAGTACAAAGTTGGCATTACATATTACATTTGCAAAACATTTTGTCTATAATACAAAAAAAATTTGAAAACAAAAAGTTTCCATCTTCTTCTAACTTTTTTCTTTGCATTGGTTTTTAGGAAGATGTATGAATTTCATAACCCAACCTATAATTTTTTATATATAAGAATAATAATGTATAAACTTTTGGAATTATTGGAATGATGTACTGAGAGGGGAGGGGTGAATCAGTACCTCTAAAAAATTTTATGTGGTTGGCCCATTAACTTTTGTGTCATCAGATTTGTATATGCCTATCTATATGTTCATCTTTTCTTATGTATGTGTAATCATAATATAAGTTATTTACATGTATAAACATTCAAGAAACATTCATGAAAACAAATAACACATAACACATGATATGATATCACAGAAAACTCCTGTTAGGAAGTAAAAACTGCGGTGGGGAGGTCTACCCACAAAACCTCACTATCTGCAGATAAGAAGGGAGCTGGTAAAGGCTTACAATTGATCACTTCTGATGATCTACCCTATTAGGAGCATTAGAGTGGAGACCTGTTAGGATCTACTTCATTTCAAGCTTTAGCAACATCGTTAGGTGTGCACTCTGTTAAGAGAGTTATCAAAGAACGGTTAAGTCCACCTTCTACAAAAGGATTTCTGTTGTGATGCACTTGTTAGAATGCAACTACAATATAAATGTTGATCTGATAGTGAGGGAAATCTCTAATTGCTGATAATAGATCTTGTATAGCTTACAATGTATATGTAATCACCTTGAGTGATTGAGTAATACCTTGTCTCTGCTCATCGGTAGCCTTCCTGTGTTCTTGATAACTGGTTTGATCTGTTTCTAAACTTTGCATGAATTCTCTTCTTCAGCTTAGATGCTCTCCATGGCTACTATCATTTGTCAAATGATTACAAGTCACATGAATTAAAAATGATGGAACATCTATTTATACTAGTTTCTAAATCTATTCTTGATTCACACTTTTCAAATTAACTCTAGATCCAAGGTTTACAACTTGAACTTGATCTTTAGTTAGATATGTTTTAGATCTGTTGGGATGATTTAAAATATTTACAATATGCTTGCTTGACACTCAAGTAAGTATTTAAAACAAATAAAAACTCTATAAATAGAATTGCATTGCTTTATCTAACATGTAAAGTCAGATCCACTTTTTGCAAGTTCTGTAACTGACTGTCGGTTCTGATGGTCAGGCTGCTCTGTCAGTCTATCAGTTTTCTTCTTCGTCGGTGTTCCTTACTTGAACTATTCGTCAGGTATGCCTTTTCTACTCCGTTGGTGATGTTCTAAAAACTATATCATCGGTTAAATTCTTTTCATCGGTTTGACTCTTGTCAATGTTCGTCGGTAAATTCTATACTTAGCATTTTCACGATAGTCTTGTCTTCTCATCAGGTATGCTTGTTTTCCATCAGTTATGCCTATACCAATGACCTTTATCATGTTTTTTCCTTTAAGTATACTAATGGAAAAACTTAATGTCATCAATCTCCCCCTTTGACATTAGTATCAAAAATTGATATGTGCAACATACTTGATGCATTAGTATGTACACCTGTGTATACTTCTTCCTTATTCATGAAATGACTCCCCCTATGCATATGCCGGTAAGTGTCAGTTTATGTACATATCTATCCTTGATGTACATACATTATACATATCTTTATCCATTCCTCCTTTTTCTACTAAAGTATATTATACATATGTATACATTCCTCCTTTCTTCATAATGAGGGCAAAGGTACTTACATCTTTTCAAAAATGTGAGTGTGAGGATTTGATTTCCTCCATCATTTTCTCCCATTTCTCCTTTAAATTCTCAAGAGCCATATTCTCAAGTGATATTCTCACATGCATGTCATATATACTATCTACCACAGACATTTTTGGGGTGGTTATTAGATTTCGTGCATCTGTTATATGTTGTTGCAGAGTGGTGAGGTTTGGAAAAATATGAGCTTGAAGCTCTGTCACCTCATTTCTAAATTGTGTCTCTGCATCCCATATTTCTTGTCTCAATCTGTTTACCTCTGTAATCTTTTCATGATGCATCTTTATTGTGTTTGCATCAGAGGTTAAACTTAATGCACTAGCTGTTAGATCAGAATCTAGTTGTGACTGCTTTTCACTATTTTCTTTAGTGAAATTTTCTAATGTGCACAATTTATTAACTAAGGTAACAACTTCAGCAATCATTGGTTCTAATTCACTTGCTAGTTCAGATAGCTTTACCTTGTTCTCTTCCACTTCTTGGATGATCTTTTCAACAAGTTTGTGTTGATACTTCATCTCTGCCTGTTCTTCCATTGCCTTCTCTGCATCTATATTCTAATTTGTGATGGCGTCGGTAAGAACTACTATTTGTTCCATGACTGATATGCTATCTTGAGGTTTGATATCTAGAACAATTTGTTGTAGAATTTCCCTTGCCTTTTCAAGTGCTTGGGCTTCCCTATGTGCCTTTTTCATTTTCTCTTGAATTGCCTTTCTCTGACACATCACTCCAAACTTTTGAAGTGCTTCAGTATCTAAAGTAGATACATCCCACTTGGGTATTTCTATTACCTCATCAAGTGTGACAGCCAATATATCTTTCTTCAATGCCTTTTTCTTTTTCTTCTTTGGCTGGGAGGCAGATTGGTGTACTACCATTTGTAGACCTTAAGAGTGGATTGATTTGGTAGGTGAGGGTTGAGAAGATGAAGCATCTTGTTATTTCTATTCTGAGTCCACCGGCTGGTTTTGTGAAGACGTCTCCTCATTGGCCTTGGGTGTATCAACAGATTTATCTTCTTTTTCTTTCATGCTTTCATCCTGCTTGACTTCTACACTCTTTTCTTTCTCTTCATCCTTTCTCAATGTTTCATCTATTTTTTTATCTTCTCCTTTGTCTTTTTCAGTAGACACTTCTTGCTGAGTGTTAGTTGCATCTTTCATTGTTGTATCTATATCCTTTTGATTATTTGATGCATCTTTATTTTCATCATTACCCATGTCCTTGGGTATATCATCATCCTTTTTAGATGATTTCTCCTAACTTGATTCAATATCAATAGCATCGATTAATATGTTCATGTTTGTCGGTGTATTAACTTCTGCATTGTTAATAGTTGAATCCTATCTGTCAGTATTGCCTTGTGCAATGTTGATATCTTCATATTTTTGCACTTCTTCTATAGGGTCTTTTTCTATAATGTCATTGACAATATTATCTAACCATGATTCATCATTGATATCATCAGTTATGTTACCTTTTATTGTCAAGTCTTCTTTGGTAACTTCTTCTTCTTTACTCAATTCAATATGAATTGGACTTGGTGGATTTTGACTCTCCTTACTTTGAGTGTTGTCAATAGTAGTTTCTGTCCATACTTCATCTACAACGTTAGTATGTTTGGGGCATGCTAGATCACTCTCTTCTTTATCCAATTCCATAGATGAGTCATCTTGTATATCTTTAATGATGATTTGTTCCTTCTCCGAGCTAGCTTCCTTAGTGGGATTTTTGAGTATCTTGCACCACTTCTTAATGCTATTTTGATCAAGATCAATTAGCTTCCCTTTGAGAAATTCATATGCTCTCATTTTTTGTGAGAACTCCTTTTCATGCTTCTTCATCATCTTAGTAATTTCTTCCTTCTTTGAATCAGAAGGCATAAGAGTAACAAGTAATCTTTCTCTTATTTCCTTTTCCTGATGTAGTACAATTGTCCATCTAGCTGACAATCTCTCTAATAGTTCTTTGGGAACATCATATTCTAAGAATTGTAGTGGAACATAATGATGTTTGCACATTTTAGAAATTATTGCTTCTTCAATCTTATTTTGATCCTCTGTACTGAATTTTAACCATTTCCTAATGTTAGGATCAGAAATAGACTGTGATTTTGAAATATTCTTGCATATTTTATCAATTATTGTAGGGACCAAAGGTTATTTTTCCTTTTGTATTTCTATATCAACTTCATCCATAGCTAAGTCTTCTAGATCTTCTTGATTTCTAGTCATCTTCCTCCTTTTGGTCTGTTTTTCTTTTTGAGGAGCTAGTTTTCTCTTATATATCCTCACTTTTCCTTTTTGTAATGGTGAGGGAGTTGATTCCTTTGGAGTCTAGCTTCTTGTTCTTGAAGCGGTTGTTGTTCTTGCTTTCTTGGGTGTAGGAGGAGGTGGAGAATCTGGCTGTGTACCCTATGAGTCATTCTTTTCTTCTTCTTCACCGATAGGTGACTGTCCTTCATTTTGTTCCTCCTTACCTTTTTTTTCCTCTTCACCTTCTTCAGTAACTACAAACTTCTTTGTTAAGTTTTTAACCATCTTGTCCTTCTTGTTTACAATCTTCTTGACAACAAGATCTGTCTTGATCTTTTGTTTGGCTTCCTCATAGGTGCCAAATCTTGCTTGCTTGTTGTTAATTGGTTCATTCAATAGTACCATGATGCACTCATTGGCTTTTCATGTTTTGATCTCATATTCTAAATGTGAAAACCAAGACTTCCTAGGTACTACTGCTTGGATATAAGTAAAATCAGTATCTACCATAAAACATATGACCTCTTTGTGTTCTTCTATCAAACTTTCAGGTATCCTTGTTCTAGCTTGCAACATTTCCTTAATTCTTTTGAAATACTCATTCATTATGTCATCAAAATCAGTTCCTAGTGACTCTATATGCTCACATATCTATATGGTTATAGGTCTGCTTGTATCCCATACTATTTTGCCTATGGAAGGAAAGTATTCTTCAAAGTAAAAGAATATGCACATAATGAGGGAACCAAACTTGCAAGTGTTTGTTCTAGAAGATCTTATGGTGTTCATGTTCTCCTCAAGTTGATTCAACAGTATCTCTACAAGATCCATCTTCTTTCCTTGTTTGATGATTTTGTAAGTTGTGCTCATAGCAATGCTTGCTATGTTGTTCATTCTGCTTGCCTAAAATATTTTGTATCCTACCACAGATGCACCAAACTTGAATTCTTTGTCGATGATAGTGCTGACCTTGAGACCTCTCTTGTCTGATTTTGTACCAGTTAGCTTTTTCACTTCCTTCAAGGATGGGTGCTTGTGAGCTTGTGGTTTGTCGTTCGTAGGATATCTAGTAACTACATGAATAACATCCTTTGTTATTCATTTTGGCTTATTAAGCCATAAAGTCTGGTTATGCATTCTGCTGAGAACTATTTGTATCCATTCTATTTTGAAAACTCTGGGAAAGTGTAATGCATTTGTGAGTCCTTTAACTTCCAGATGCTTATGCTCTTGTTTCAGGTTGCCAGCTTCATCACACAGTGCCCTGTAGGCATTATCTAGGTCTAGATCTCCCAAATCTAAGATCTTGCAGTGTATATAGGACCTTACATCATCTACCAGTAAAACCCTAGGTGGGATTCTAGAGAATGCTCTAGAATCATCAGGTTGTGATGCAATTTCTGGGTGCAACTTGTATTTTGGTTCAACACAAGTGCCTCTACTGATAAGATTGATCATTTTCCTTTTATCCTCTTTCAACTTTTTAACTCTTGAAGCAGATGCCATCTTGTTTCAAAAATTTAGGGTTTTTCATAAATTAAACAGTGTGGTCAGTGAATGAGGGTACTTACTAAATCCTTTGATTGCTCATGAATTCTTTGAGCTTAGTAGGAATCTTGTTGTGGTTGCACTTCAATTTGCTCTCCAATCACTCTGCTTGGCTCTCTTGGTTGCTCAAAAATTGCAGGTGTGAAATGAGTTTTGCCGTCAGGCTTTTATAAATTTTGTGCCCTAGGTTGTCATTAATGCCCAACAACTCATCGTTATACAAAGACTGATTTTTCTAGTTAAGGCATAAATAACATCTTCAGTGTAGGTGCAAAGTGTCAGGGTTGCTAGCAGCTTTGGTGACTTCACCGATGATTGTCGGTAAAGTGGCGAAGACAACTTTTTTCAGCTCAAGGATCACCGATGTCTGTCGGTTTACACTTAGCGACTTGGATTTTGTGTAATGACTGATACTTTCCGGTAAGTAGTGTTAACTTTTCTGTGTGTGTTCACCATTGCAAATTTGTACCCAATAACCAATGGTTGTTTTTCAGTAACATTTATAAGTGACAATATAGTGCATCTTTAATAATGCTAATTTGTCTATATGATCAATATGTAAATGGAACCAATGCATAATATAACCTGTCATAATGTAGTTCCATACTTACTTGTGCACTTTAGTTGGAAATGGTGATGCCACCAGATCCATTGGATGGGGTGTCATCATTTGCATTGCTTGTTCCAGCACCTTCAGTGTTTGTGGCTTTTACCCACATCTTGTTTCTCATCTTCTTGATGTCATCAATGGTATTTCCATTAGGATAAGTACTTGTTTTTGTCAGTCATTCTTTGCAATCTTTTATCACATGTCCAACCTTATGACAATGTAAACATGTCATTCCTAGATTGAACCATCCTCTTGATTTTCTAGTCCATTTTCTCATACAATTGGCAGATATATGACCATACCTTCCACATGATGTGTAATTTACCCATGTGTTATAGTCTCAAACATATGATTTACCTACTCTTGTTGGTTTGTAGCCATTATCAGGTTCTTTTGGTGTCCATGTTTTCTTATTATTTTTCTAGTATTCTTGATATGTATGTCCATTCATTTTGCAGGTAGGACAGTACTTGTCCATATAGATTTCCTTCTTTATATTTGCCACCTTGGATCTGCATTCATATGACTTGTGTCCTTTCTTGTGACATTTATAACAATTACCAATGAAAGTATATTGTGATTGAGGAATACCTTTCATTTTGTTTCTACAAACATTTGAGGTGTGGCCTAGTTTTCCACAGTGATTGCATGACATCTAATTAGTTCTTGGAGTTGTATATACATTATTTTGATCTGATTGATTAGATGACTGTCTATTGTCAGTGTACCCTATTCTTGTGTATTTTTTGACTCTTCTTTGACCATCAAAGAAATCATCCATTCTTTTATTGCTATCTTCAGCTTTCTTGATCAATTTATTGTGCTGATTTTGAATTCTAACTTCATGCTTTAGTTTCTCATTTTCTTCCCTTAGCTCATCGATGATCTGTATTCTTTCAATGAGTTCAGTATTTAATCTATTAGCTTCTTAACTCATAAGAATAATCTAGTTGGTAATCTCATGGTGATGATCAGTAAGTCTTTGAATCTCTGCTTCTTTTTCTTGTAGCTTCTCTTTTATTTTCCTCCTATGATCAATAGCCAATGTTCTCTCTGATGCAGCTTTTCTTGAATCATTCATGACATCAATCATTTTTACCATCTGAGCCTCTTGACCGATTTTCAGTATCTTGATTTGCTCTGTCAGATGTAGATTGAATTTTTGTAGACTTATGATCTGTTCTACTAATGTGTCTAAAGCTTTGCTCATTGATGATTCAGCATAGTTGAAGTAATCTGGGATCTCCTCTTCTTGATAATCTTTTTCATTAAGCCTAGTTTCCATGATCTTTCTTTCATCAAGCAACTTTCTCATGCTTACTCTCACCTCTTTATACTGCTCATAGTAAATCTGAATTTGCAACTGCTCATTCTCAATAGTCTTGTCCAGTCTGTACTTTTCCATTGTGTGGATCTTTTCTCTTAAGTCTTTAAGCTTTTCAAGAAAGAGACTTAGCTCTAATACCAATTTTTGGAATTATTGAAATGATGTACTAAGAGGGGAGGGGTGAATCAATACCTCTAAAACTTTTTATGTGGTTGGCCCATCAATCCTTATGTCATCAGATTTGTATATGCCTATCTATCTGTTCATCTTTGCTTATGTCTGTGTAATCATAATATAAATTATTTACATGTATAAACATTCAAGAAACATTCATGAAAACAAATAACACATAACACATGATATGATATCATAGAAAACTCCTGTTAGGAAGTAAAAACTGCGATGGGGATGTCTACCCAAAAAACTTCACTATCTGCAGATAAGAAGGGAGCCAGTAAAGGCTTACAATTGATCACTTCTAATGATCTACCTTGTTTGGAGTATTAGAGTGGAGACCTATTAAGATCTACTTCGTTTCAAGCTTTAGCAACACCGTTAGGTGTGCACTTTGTTAAGAGATTTATCAAAGAACGGTTAAGTCCACCTTCTACAAAAGGATTTCTATTGTGATGCACTTGTTAGAATGCAACTACAATATAAATGTTGATTTGATAGTGAATGAAATCTCTAATTGCTGATAACAAATCCTGTATAGCTTACAATGTATATGTAATCACCTTGAGTGATTGAGTAATACCTTGTCTCTGCTCGTCGGTAGCCTTCCTGTGTTCTTAATAGCTGGTTTGATCTGTTTCTAAACTTTGCATGAATTTTCTTCTTCAGCTTAGATGCTCTCCATGGCTACTATCATTTGTCAAATGGTTACAAGTCACACGAATTACAAATGATGGAACATCTATTTATACTAGTTTCTAACTCTATTCTTGATTCACGCTTTTCAAATTAACTTTAGATCCAAGGTTTACAACTTGACCTTGATCTTTAGTTAGATATGTTTTAGATCTATTAGGATGCTTTAAAACATTTACAATATGCTTGCTTGACCCTCAATTAAGTATTTAAAACAAATAAAAACTCTATAAATAGAATTACTGATGAAGGGTGCTCCCCTTAATGCCACAAACACATAACAGAAACAGAGAAGAAACAACAATTTGCAAGAACAGAAAATGGGCTTCTTATTATCTCCACAAATGTGGAATTACAAACTTTCAGA
>MU227959.1:1124802-1147314 GCA_018584345.1 Thuja plicata | reverse complement strand
CAGAGTGAATGAAGTGGTTTGATTTCAATTAACTAATCAGCTTGGAAAACATTCTAATATTTATATCTAAACTTTAATGCTTCTTCTGATGAACTCTAATCTGTTGCATTCCTGAACATCTTGTAATATTTGGTAATAAATTCATGAAAGTGAAGAAAAGATCAATTTTCTACTTCTAGATCTGTAGGTTCATACTCCTTTACATTGGTTTTTTGCATCTGAACATTGCATTGTGGATGTTAAATGCTATTTTTTCCATGTTATGGTTATTATGTTATTAACCAATGCCCATTATCTTTTCAGTAGTTCTGATGGGGCATTTATTTTTTCAAGGCTTGTTATTAGTGTGATCTAGCAATATAAAATGCTGCGTCTGCTAAATGCATCACAATAAAAGAATATTAAAATTCAATTTTTATGAGATTGCTAAAATACCGTCTTTAAATACTCTGAGCATTTAAGTTTACTAACTAAAATATTAATATAATTTTTATTGCCGAAAAATTTATAAAAAAAAAAAAAAAAAAATTTAAAAAATTAACATTGGTCGAAATTTCGACCAATGCAACGGTTTATTTCCACCAAAGTTTGGTCGAAATTTCGACCATTACACCAAAACTTTCGACGAGAATGCTATGCTTTCCACCAATGGGATGGTCGAAATTTCGACCAATGTCACTGCTCATTTCCACCAAACTTTGGTCGAAATTTCAACCAATTAAACAGCTTTTCGAGCAATGTACTAAGCCTGGGCTATAGTCGAAATTCTGACCTTTGTTTTGGTTGAAATTTTGACCAATTATAAATACGTCGAAACTTTGACAAAAAAATACCGACGAACATTTTGGTCGTAAATTTCGACCAATTACTGTCAAAATTTCGATCAATTGTCATCGAAAATTGAGGTCAAATGTACTAGTGCTTGTAGTCATTGGTATATTTAGTTTTCAAAAGGTAGAATTAAGTATATTAGTTTAGCTCTCAAATTAAAGGGGTGTCAGAAACATCTTTATCAATTGATGAGCTTAAGGGGATTTATAATGAATGGTTCATAAGACACAACACATACTGAAGGTTCTGCAAGTAGGGTTGCAAGCAAAGTGGGCTTAACCTTGGAGGAAACTCAATGGTTAAGTGTTCTTTAGTTGGAGCAGTACTAGGATATATGGGTGAGCTCCTGAGAAGTCTTGGTGCTTCACCTCTGTGAGCATCACCTATATGCAATAACTGCTAAGTGTTCCATTCATTCTCAGGAGATACATGTTCTTGTGAATTACTACTCATGAAACATGGCTCAATGAGTTTGACTCAAAAGCTACACAATTGAATCCTAGTAGCAATATCATAATTTGACTTGCTATTGAAAATATCTCCTATTTATCAATCGATGAGCTTAAGGGGATTAATAATGAATGGTTCATAAGGCGCAACACTTTTTGAAGGTTTTACAAATGGAGTTGCAAGAAAAGTGGGTTTAACCTTAGAGGAACCCCCACAGTTAAGCGCACTTAAGCTAGAGTAGTACTTGGATGGGTGACTTATCGAGAAGTCTAGGTGCTTCACCTCTATTAGAAGATCACCTAGATGCAATCAGTGCTAAGTGCTCCATTCATTCTCATGAGAGATGTGTTCTTGTGAATTACTACTCATAAAACATAGGTCAATTAGTTTGACTCAAAACTACATAGTTGAATCGTAATAACAATACCAAGAACACACAGAGTCCAAGAAGAAAGTAGTTTTAAGGAGAAATACTTTACTACATTCAAATCATAGAAAATCTAGTCAGTAGCATGTGAAGTGGATAAAATAAAATAAAACTAAGATATGATGCCCCTGCACCATATTCGGTAGGCAAGACATGTTATTTAAAATACAGCCGATTTTCAAAAGCAGAAAAATATGCACTCTTCCAGAGATCATCATCCCAAACTATCAAAACCTTTCCTTCTATATTTCCTACACATGGAAGGCAAACTGCTTACACAGGTCATCACCTTAACCACCAAACGAGAAATTCAACTCGTTATTAGAGTCAAATCTATGATAGACAAACGCCAGCTAGAGACTCATTCAAAGAATGGATTTTCAGAAGTTTAGAGAGTCGAGAATGAATCGTTTTTATCATGAGCTAGAGATTTTAGGCACACCTCTCAATGAGTATAAATAGAGACCCTACATCTTGGTATTTTGAACTGTAACAGAGAGACCCTATATCTTGTTATCTTGGTATTTTGAAGTGAAGTCTTGTGGGTAACAATCCCCACCGCAATTTTTACTTCCTAACAAGAGTTTTCTGCGATATCATATCTTGTGTTATGTGTTATCTATTTTCATGAATGATTCTGTTATGGTTACATACTAAAAGAACTTAGGATATGATTGCATATACATAAAGAAAGATGAACAGTTAGATAAGATAATTTACAAACTGATGATTATCGGTTAATTGGCTAACCAAGAAAAGTTTTAGAGGTACTGGTTCACCCCTCCCCTCTCAGTACATCATTCCAATATAATTCCAACACTTTGATCAACATAACTTTTTTAAAAAAATTGATAAGATTCTAATTATTTTGAATTTAAGTTTTTAACACCAATATCTAGAGAATCCATTTAGTTTCATTCAATTTGGTTGAATATTTTTTTAGTTTATTGAGTTATGAAGTGACATTAACAATAATTTGGACATAGGTTCACTTGGATCGCTCTAACTCTATCTCTATCTATCAAAATTAATTTATTCTTTTTCTGATAGAAAGGTAACATAAATACCTATTTCCTAGATATTTTTCATAATTTTTTTCTCCTATTTTACAATTTTTCCAAAAGCGTCGAATAGAGAACTTGCTAAATGGTGAGACAATGTATGTTTAGTAAAACTTAAAAGGAAAAGTCTTAATAAACTCAATATATATAAAAACCATAATCATTGGAAAGCTTTCTTTGAGTACTATCATCCTATATTTGGGTTTGTCAATTTAATTTATTTTATCCCACAAAAAGTTAATGTCAGAGTGATTTTTTGTCAGCGTTTTTATGGGTGCAAAGGAGACTCGATTATAGGTGTGAGTGAGGAGTAGAGATATTTTACCAAATGGATTTTGATCCAAGAGGCTTTTATCTAACCATTTTCAATTCACTCCTTCAAATGGGGCTCTCAAGGCTTAAATCATCACATTTTATTAAAAATGTGTAATTTCAGCAAAAATCAGGATGTTCAGAAAAGTGGGACACACTATTGTGCGACCACCCTTTTGCACCTTTGTTTTTTTCATCATTTATTTTATATGCTTTGTCTTTGCCTCTAATTTGACTTTCAACCATCTACCTAGTTCACATTGTGCTTCCTCATGTTACCTTTGTCTATGGATTATATTCATTTACCATTTTAACTTGTCATATTTCCTTGTTACCTCATAATTATATTTATATTCTTATTGTGTTGTTTTAATTATGCTCTCCATGCTTGCAGGGTAAGTGCGCCAAGATGGTGTGCAAAAAAGAGGATGCACTTTTTTTTCTGAAATCAAGTAAACCTGAACTTGAAAGAGAAATTAGAAATTCATGCACTCAAAATTATAAGATATGAAAGCAACAAAAATTGTAGTACTCTAAATCTAGTTTCTAAACTACTAGTTTTAAAAAAAATAGAAAAGATTAAGAGGGTCAAATCCTTTGAGCGTGAAAAATTGTTCATGATTTTACAAATAAACATAACATAGTGTATGGTGTGTGCATCAAAAAATTCATACTTAGATTTATTATTTTGAAAAATCCTTTGGTAGAAAGATAGTTTAAGAGTGAGCTAGAAGTCGTCTATATTTTTGTAATTTTTTGTAGTGAGTATTTTTTTGTAATTTTTTGTAGTGAGTATTTTTTTGAATGATTTTTTGAAGTGGGCACATCCTAAAAAATGAGGTGTTTGTTCATGCACAAAACATAACTTACATCAAAATAATAAAAAATGCAATTTTTTTAAAGTGTAAAGAATCAATTACACAACAATAATATATAATTTTGTTTTATATTTTGATAAATATATGAAAAATTATTAAAAAATAGTACACGTATGTCTCTAATAACTATGGAGACATCGGTAAAAAAAAATTAAACTTTAGTATGTTAATGTTGTCCAAAAATAGAAAATATTATATGATTAGAAATCTCAAAAGACGTGTGAAATTATGGTGGTAATTTTACAAATACCCAATTGGTGACATGTAAACATGATGACAAGGAAGTTGAGAAACTAGTTTGGAAGAACAAAAGATGTGAAAATGAGGGAAATGAAGCTCCCAAGCCTCTGCCTTGTTCCAAGCCTATTACCTAGACATAACGTGATCAACTTTTCAAACATAAAAACATAAAGCACATATATGGAGATATATTTGTAATTTAATTTGTATATATATGTATATATACGTACGTATATAATAAGTGTATGTATGTATGTATGTATGTATGTATGCATGTATATGTATATGTATATGTATATGTATATGTATATGTGTGCATGTGTGTGTATAAATATATAAATGTATATATACATATATATACATATACATATATATACACATAGGTATATGTATATATATACATGTACATATTGTTTAGGCCTTGAAATATCACCCTAACTCAGGCATTAGGGCATACTAATATCTCATGGTAACAATGGAAACCTTCCTGAGTTGTGGGTAGACTCATATTAAGAAGGAATCTCTGAATTCTAGGCCGGTTCCTATTGGATTTGGAATATCACCTATGACTAATTATCTGATTGGGAAAAAGGGGAAAAAGGATAACCTAAAAACTGAATAAATAAAATGAGGTAATACACCAAACTAGATTTAGACTAATCAGAATTCTAAACAAGCATCAACATGACTCACACTACTAAGATTTGCAATAGACATTCACTTTTCAATGTATAGGTTGACCTGAAGATCACTATTAGGTTTTGTACCACAAACAATGATGATCTGCAAACAGACATACAGATTTTGCAAAAGGTTATATTTTGACAACTTAGAGAAGGAATTGGATTAATTCACTAATCTATGTTATAAAACATATCACACTTAAATACATAAATGGAGAAGAGGATTGATATCAAAACTTAGAAAATATGTGAATAATGGGTGCACTTGCAATGGTTACATGTCAAGATACAAAAACATGCCAAGGAATAAAGTACATTCACTTGAACACAATCTTGCATCAAAAAATGAACCTTTGGTTACAAAATGTATTTAGAAGGCACAAAGGAACTGATATGATCACAAAACCATCTTCTCCCTAAATTCTAAACCCCTAAAACTGACTAGGAAGTTCAAATATATGTCATCTCAAGGCTAATTTTGAAAATCAAATTCCCTCCAAAAGTCCTCTAAAACTCCTCCAAATCATCTAAAAAACCCTAATTATTAGGCATAATTCATGCCTTAACCTATTCCCCTAATGTTGGTTTAAAAAATGCATCTCTTTTAAACATAAAACCAACATATATCAAAAACCTATAATCAACAATCCCTAACCCCATACAACATATAATCCAAACCCTAAACCCATGCCTAATGCCGACAGCATAATCTAAGGTCAACATGACCGATACCTTGCAATTAACAACTCCTCTCAAAATATCCACATCTCCATCGTGGCATATGCTAGGTGGCTATAGTGGTAGTTGGAAATTCAAGGCTTTGGCTGTCGTGTACTGCAATATTTAATGCATTCACTCCTCTTTCTCTGGACTCCAAAGTTTATCAAAACTTGGCTTTTCTTGGTTATTGCATTGTATTTTCATTTTGGGGAAAACATGAGGGTTTGAAACCCTAACCCATGGCACCACTCATGCTGCAATTGTGGCATTGAATATGGTTTTCCATTGCTTCTTTTTCCTTGAGTTGTTAATCTAGAAGTTGACACTATGATGTGGGAGTTGTGTTGTAGTTTTGAAGCTCCACTATGTCTTCTCTCGGCATGTATTTGTTAGGATTAGGATCACTAAAAGGGGGGGTGAATCAATGATCTATCTATTATAACTTTTTCTTATTATCTTGAATCTTAACTTTAATGCTTAAGTACTGAACTGAATATCAATGCAAGTAAGATAAACATACACAACTCATAACACCAAATATGATTACGGGGAAACCCAATGCAGGTGAAAACCCTGGTAGGAATTAGTACCCACAAATATTTTGTACTAGTGTCTTATGATCCTTGTTAGAAGATCCTTAACCCTGTTAGGAGTTGTCTTTACAATGTATGAAGTACAATGACCTTGTTAAGGGTCGGATACTGTTAGGAGTCTTTTACAATAACCCTGTTAGGGGTGGTGGACTCACTGTCCAAGAGCTCACTGCTCAAATGGTGAAGGCTACAACCTTTTGGATCTTTGATATAGACTGTATCTACAAGGTGAAATGCTACTGTGACACTACTTGTCTGATCAGTTCCTTTTGTGCGTTGATGCTTTAACCTCTTGTAAATCACTACAAAAATATTTTCTTCACTCTGAAAGCTTCTACGCAATATCTATATCATCAAAATATAAAAGATATAACTTTACTGCTTTAACACTCTGCTCTTCTTTTCTTATCTCTGGATTTCGCAACTTCTCCGATCACAAATGACCTTCTATACTTCCTCAAGGGACACGAACATGTCAACTTTAGGAAACCTTTTACCATCTATCTTGATCACTTAACTAAGCACGCAACCCTTCATTAAGTCCACTTTTATAAATTATCTCTAACTTCTTTCTTCAGATGAATCAAGTCATGTGCCTTTAACCACACATGATGATATCACTAACAATCACTAATCCAAAGGCGCAAGTCCTGAGGATAGGTGCAAATTATATACCAAAACAATCTATGTCAGCTCTTTCCATGATCTCTATCTTGTTCTGGCATTCACTGGTTGTACCTCTTCAACTGGCTGTATCTTCTTCATACTTGCACATCTGATCATGCTCTCTTAGACTTAGCATGACTACATACTTACAAGATTATCTTCAAAGGAACATACCCTAACTCGGTCGTATGCATGTACACTAATGCTCTATTCTTCTGCTAACTGTCCAGTCTTCTTTACTTAGCCAATTTTTGATCTTCTGATAATGACAACACTAAATAGAGTCATATACACCAGTATAGTCAAATTGCCAATAGTATTTTGAGCATGAAGCTCAGGTTCTACAACTAGAATTTTTTATGTTACAAAGAGCTCAAGCTCTCAATGTTTGGATTCATTTCCACTTAATCTGGGGATCGGATTACATTTACATTGGAGTGCATTCTTGAATTTAGGGCTCTCAAATTGGAGTTTTTTACTGTGAACAAAGAGATCAGGCTGCAATAACACTGCGGGCTTTTGTTGATCTGGGTCCTGGCCATTATAGATGGTGCTACTCATGCTTGTCTGCTTATAGATCTCAGGCTCCACATCATCACATCTCAGTCATTGACTTGCAGATAAGTTACCTTCTATCTTTGGCTTTGATTTTCTATCTTTAGGAACTCAGTGTTGATGTCATTGTTTGAACTTGCTATTGCACTTCGTGGTTTGAAAAGTCTTAAGTTACGGGCTTTTACTTTGATTCTTTCTATATGATTTCTGCAATGATTTGGGTTTTTTCTTTGTTGTTATAATTTCCTGGTGATCATGAAATATAAATCTCTTTAGTTTGATATCTCTATTTAATCACCAGACTTAATGGCATAGAAAATGGGATCACCAATCTATGCATTAGTGAACTCAGGTTTCTCTGTAGTCTCCTTTACTAGATGCTTACATTGTTGTTAACTTGGGATTTTGTCTTGTCTTTGGTTGTTTTCAGTAGTGAACACCATGCTTGCAAATTACCATTCCTCCACTGTTGAGACTGACAGTAACCACCATCTTTGGTTTTAATGGATCTTCTCTCTGTTGGGGTCATGACTTGAACTGTGCTATGACACTATTAAGATGTGTTTGGAATTGTCCACCATTTCTAATCCACCTTTCTTTGACAGTGCTAAGTATATAATATTGTTTTGAACAGTCATTTTGACTCTAGTAAGAATGTGTGTTCATGGGGTTCGAGCATGCGCTTGTGACACCCATGATCATTACTATGTCAAGCCTGATACCTTAAAACATGCATCTATTTATTCTTGAATATTAATGTTGTTTATATTGTATATGCATATTTGATAATAATGTTGTCTATCTGATATCTTCACATGCATACTTTCATCATCTGGTAATACTAAAATTTACCTTCTTTCTGTATATGAATATTATATTTGATAACAATGTTGTGAACTTAACATCTCTTTACAACAGCATTACTGTTATCCCTTTTTCTCTTTAATATGCACTGTTATTCCTCACTGTATATGCATATTTATTTGATGACACTATTATTTCTCACTACCTTGTATATGCATTATTGATACTCTGCTTTTAGAAAAGCATTGCTATCCATTTTTTATGTGCATAATTGTGAAAAATATATGATATTTCTAATTAGAATATCAATGTGTTGTTCATGTATACCAGTAGTCACCTTTTTAAACAGCATTGTAAATTCATCTTTCTGGTGCATATGCATATTACTATCATTTGACAACACATAACACCATCACTAATGTCTTGGTACCAGCCTATAATAGTATTACTGGTGTTTTGTCTTTTAGGAACACACTGTTTACTTATTTATTGTGTGCATGCATATTACCTTGCAAAATAGATATCACTGTTATTTATTTTCTCTTATTCAAACACACCAATATTCATAACAGCATTTGATGCAGCTTTGTATTTGATGTCAACGGTGTTTGAATGCACCTTTCCACTTATCTTTGATGACACCAAGATGATCCTTCCCTACATATGCATGTCACTTTGCCAAAAAAATAGAAAGAAGCATACAGTGCTATGCAAGTTTTATATCTTTAAACAGAAATGTCATTTAATTTTCTTAAATATGCATTGTTATGAACTGCATCTGCATATGCACATCACTTACATTTGATATCACTGCAGTTCATCTTCTCATCAACAATGTTGAATTCTACATAATTATATGTAAATTCTTTCTCTTTTGCAGATGCACAACTTGACTTTCACCTAGTTTTGATTGTTCTTATTGCTTTCACATGTTGAACACTTGCACATGTTCATGCGGTTCGAGCATGGGCTCATGACACTCACAAACAAAATTACATCTATTATCTATTTTCAGCAGTCTTAAACATCACATTGTCATAGCTATGCCACTTTTTCAAGATAGCATTGCTTTCTTGAAACTTGTTATCGGAAAGGGGATAGTAGATAGCTACATTATTCTAGATTCCTACAGTGTCTAGATAATCAAAATGATGATCACCCACATACTATAGCAATTCAGGATAATGTAACTAATTATGGCTCTCTTCTTCATTGCATCTTTCAAATATGGTAAAGGGTTTCATAAAGATATAAGTCCCTTTGATATTAATATTCTGTTAATATGGATGCATACCTTTCCCTTGCATTGATGTTATTGGTAAATGTGGAGTTTTGGAAGTATGATTGTTGTATGATGCTTTTAGGTTTTCATGCATTGCTTGGATCCAATTTGGATCTAACCCCTTTTCTTTTCAATGATGAAGAACACAGGACCAAAAGAAGACCTAGGATGTAGGACAAGTAGAGATAATGCAAAGGACATGAAGACTCAGACAATGCAGACAACAAATTGCATAATGCAGAAGACCTTTTAAAGGTCATGCATGGACCCCTAAACCTCATCATGCTTCTATCATGCTTTCTTTTATGCATATGTTCCTCTAAGTTCCAATATGAAAGATGTAATATGAAAAGAACATTTCTTTATTACATTCAGTTTGAATGCACAATGTAATGATCAAGTATGAATTTGAAAATTGGAAAATGATCAATACTTAGAATACAATGTAACTGATAATATGAATGCAATAGCAATGTATCTCATCTATATTAGTTTAACAATAGTATTTAAGAGGTGTACCTTTGTGCAATTTTTTGTTTTTTTTATTATCATCCTGCATGTAAGAAATTAGGATAACGATTCTGGTGACCTCTGATGGATGTCTATCTACTAGACATTGGGACCAGTAGCCTAAAATAGTCCTTTAGGAATTGATTATGTTAATCACCATGATTAAAACCTTAAACATAGACTATGGATATAATAAAACCCTTTCTCAGTGATGGCATGTATGTTTATGATTGGTGATACTGAAGCAAAAACTTCATTATCACAAATTGTAAATGTATTCTTGATCATTTGAGTAAGGATTTTCTTGTGTTTGCAGATACTGACAACTTTAAAGCATGCCTTTGCCTCATTTTTTGACTGCTGACGGCCACCCTTAATCCAATACAACTCTTCCTTTGCAACCCAAACAAACCTTGAACCTTGAAAACTTATTGAAAACTGGGAAAGCTAAAACTAAAACTGACCTAACTGTACTTGACAACACTTAGGGAAAATTGAAAAAATAACCTACCCTAGCCTAACCAGCAACAAAACATGCTAAACAAAACCATATACCGGTTCACTAAAATATTTTCCTTTTCTCCTCAAATTGCAATGATGCACATGCTTATAGGCAAATACAAGAAGACTAAACAATGAAACACATTTAACCAGCTCATGCAATATTTCATGAAGAGAGAAAGTGTTTTGACATACATCACTTTGGTGATGGAATAAATCTAAATCAACATGTTGCACTTGGTCTTCCTTATCAATATCTTGATAACTGGGTGTTGATGTAAATGAAGCCTCCTCACTTCTCTCAAATAGGGCCAGATACCTGACTGGACAACCTCTTGAGAGTATGAACTTGGAGCTTTCCTTACTGATTTCTTTACTTTCCTGTATTATCTCTGAATCCTCATGATTGTCCTACATTATTAGTAGCCATGTCAACTCCTACTCCATGGTGAAAGTACCATCATCTTGTATTAATCTAGCTAGGAGCTCATCAAAACTATTAACCCACTGGATATCATGAGCACTTGGTTCCATCTTGTGTTCCTGCACACAACCTTTAAAAAGAATGTTTTCCAAAATAGATCACCCTTCAATAGGAACATACTCTAACATATCAACAACAAGATACTCACATAAATATTTAATAATGTTGTCAAAACAATCCTCTAGCCTTTGGTCATCTTCCTTATGATGCACATCTTGGTATTGTGGCAATGTGATTGGAATCACATCTTCCACATCTTGATCAACAAAGGAGGGTAACTCATCAAAGAGGAGCATAACCATTTCCTCTTGCTCAAAATAGTCTCCTGCAACCAATGAGGCAGTTTGTTCACTATCCTACTCAAAATATGCAAGAAGCTCTGCAAATAAATCTGGTACCTCCTGTCTCAACTAGATATACTCTTGAGCTTATGCTACTTATTCTATCAAATTTGAAGCAATAACATCAACCTCCTTTTTAGCTCCCTGATCTTGATATGGCTCACATGGGGTAACCCTAACTGCAAGATTTGGCATCTAAAAGCCAAGATGCTTAGTCCATGAAGGTTTTCATGGTAGCTTGGTATCTTGGTCATTTGGTTTGGATACATAACACACCTCAGACTGAGAATCAATAAAGTGGGCTAGTTGACTATGCTCACTCAAGGGCTCTTGGAGGGGCTGCCATATTTCCTTTGCAGGTTAATAACCCTTAAAACTTGGAATCTCAAGCTTGGAACCCTCTTGAATTGTATGTTGGCTTAGGGTACAAGAAGCTTCTTGAGCTTCTATATCTTGTAATCTTTCCATTAACTGCCTCATTTGCTCCTCTTTATCTGCAACCTTCTTAGCAAATATCTCATTCTCATACCTTTGGGCCTCCATCTTTTTCTAGTGCATGTGAGATTGATAAGATAGCTCCTTCTATTGAATTTCATACTCATGTTCTCATTCCACAAGTCTTAGTTGTTCTTGAAAGTTTGTCAGAATATCATCAAAGCTCATGTTTGCAACATGATGGGGATAATTCTAAGAATCACTAGAGAAACTTCCTTGTGGTTGCTGATAGGCATGCTGCTAAGAAACTTGATGCTGGGGGAGGGTGATAAGCATGAGATAAATGTTGTCCTTCAAATTCTAGCACAAAAATAGCAGCAATGATGTATTTATATGATTGATGTTCAAAGAATGGAGGAACACTTTCATGAAATGGAGGATAGTAATCCATTTTAGGAACTAAATCTGCATAAAACCACTAGATATGAACTCAGATTTGCTAGATATGAAAAACAATGACCTCTCAAAGGTCAGCAACCTGCTAGATGCATATCAAAACTGGGAAGAACTGTGAAAACTATGACCTTTTGGTCCCACCGGGCATGCCAAAAAGTGTTAAGGCCTTGAAATATCACTCTAACTCAGGCATTAGGGCATACTAATATCTCATGGTAACAATGGAAACCTTCCTAAGTTGTGGGTAGACTCTGATTAAGAAGGAATATCTGGATTCTAAGCTAGTTCCTATTGGATTTGGAATATCACCTATGACTGATTCTCTGATTGAGAAAAAGGGGAAAAAGGACAACCTAAAAAATGAATAAATAAAATGGGGTGATACACCAAACTAGATTCAGACTAATCAAAATTCTAAACAAGCATCAACATGACTCACACTATTGAGATTTGCAATAGATATTCACTTTTCAATGTATAGGTTGACCTGAAGATCACTATTAGGGTTTATACCACAAAAAATGATGATCTGCCAACAGACATACATATTCTGCAAAAGGCTATATTTTGACAACTTAGAGAAGGAATTGGATTAATTCACTAATCTATGCTATAAAACATATCACACTTAAATGTAGAAATGGAGAAGATGATTGATATCAAAACTTAGAAAATATGTGAACAATGGGAGCACTTGCTTTATTTTATTCAAAATATGCCATGGTTACATGCCAAGATACAAAAACATGCCAAGGAATAAAGTACATTCACTTGAACACAATCTTGCATCAAAACTTAACCTCTGGTTACAAAATGTATGTAGAAGGCACAAAGGAACTGATATGTTCACAAAACCACCTTCTCCCTAAATTTTGAACCCCTAAAAATGAATAGGAAGTTCAAATATATACCCTCTCAAGGCCAATTTTGAAAATCAAATTCCCTCCAAAAGTCCTCTAAAACTCCTCCAAATCAGCTAAAAAACCCTAATTATTAGGCATAATTCATGCCTTAACCTATGACCCTAATGTTGGTTTAAAAAATACATATCTCTTTTAAACATAAAACCAACATATATCAAAAACCTATAATCAAAAATCCCTAACCCCATACAACATATAATCCAAACCCTAAACCCATGCCTAATGCCGACAGTATAATCTAAGATCAACATGATCGATAGCTAGCAATTAACAACTCCTCTCACAATATCCACATCTCCATCATGGCATATGCTAGGTGGCTATCATGGTAGTTGGAAATTCAAGGCTTTGGCTATCATGTACTGCAGTGTTTAATGTATTCACTCCTCATTTGTTGTCGGACTCCAAAGTTTATCAAAACTTGGCTTTTCTTGGTTATTGCATTGTATTTGCATTTTGGGGAAAACATGAGGGTTTGAAACCCTATCTTGTGGAGCCGCTCATGCTACAATTGTGGGAATCTTATTTTCCATTGCTTCTCTATGCTTGAGTTGTTAATCTAGAATTTGAAACTGTGATGTGGGAGTTGTGTTGTAGTTTTGAAGCTCCACTTTGTCTTCTCTCTGCATGTATTTTGAGCATGAAGCACGGGTTCTACAACTGGAAGTTTTTATGTCACAAAGAGCTCAAGCTCTCAATGTCTAGAATCTTTTCCACTTAATCTGGGGCTCAGATTGCATTTACACTGGAGTGCATGTTTTAATTTAGGGCTCTCAAACTAGAGTTTATTACTGTAAACAAAGCTCAGCTCAGGCTCCATTAACACTGTGGGCTTTTGTTGATCTGGGTCTTGGCCATTATGGATGGGGTTGATCATGCTTCTCTAATTATAGAGCTTGGGCTCAACATCATCACATCTCATTCATGGACTTGCAGATAAGTTACCTTCTGTCTTTGGCTTGGATTTTATGTCTTTAGGAACTCATTGTTTATGTCCCTATTTGAACTTGCTATTGCACTTCGTGGTTTGAAACATCTTGAGTTACGGGATTTTACTTTGATTCTTTCTCCATTATTTCTACAATGATTTGGGTTTTTTTTTTGCTGTTATAATGTCGTGGTGATCATGAAATATAAATCTCTATAGTTTCATCTCTCTGTTTAATCACCAAATGTAATGGCATAGAAAATGGAATCACCAATCTATGCATTAGTAAACTCGGGTTTCTTTGCAGTCTCCTTTACTAGATGCTTACATTGTTGTTAACTTTGGATTTTTTCTTGTCTTTGTTTTTTGTTAGTAGTTAACACCATGCTTTCACATTACCATTCATCCACTATCGAGACTGACAGTAACCACCATGTTTGGTTTTAATGGATCTTCTCTCTATTGGGGCCGTGACTTAAAATATGTGATGACACTATTAAGATGTGTCTGGAATTGTCCACCATTTCTACTCCACCTTGCTTTGATAGTACTAAGTATATAATATTTTTTTGAAGGGTCATTTTGACTTCAGTAAGAATGGTTGTTCATGGGGTTCGAGCACGAGCTCGTGACACACATGAACATTACTATGTCAAGCCCGATACCTTAAAACATGCATCTTTTTATTCTTGAATAGCAATGTTGTTTATATTGTATATGCATATTTGATAATGTTTTTGTCTATCTTATATCTTCACATGCATACTTTCATCATCTGGAAATACAAAAATTTACCTTCTTTCTGTATATGCATATTACATTTGATAACAAAGTTGTGAACTTGACATCTCTTTACATCAGCATTATTGTTATCCCTTTTCTCTTGAATATACATTGTTATTCCTCACTGTATATGCATATTCATTTCATGACATTGTTATTTCTCACTGCCTTGTATATGCATTATTGATACTCTTCTTTTAGAAAAGCATTGCGATCCATTTTTTATGTGCATAGTTCTGACAAATAAATGATATTGCTAATTAGAATATCATTGTTATGTTCATGTATACCAGTAGTCACCTTTTTTAACAGCATTGTAAATTCACCTTTTTGGTGCATATGCATATTACTATCATTTGACAATACATAACAGCATCATTGATGTCTTTATACTAGCCTATAAAAGTATTACTAATGTTTTTTCTTTTAGGAACACATTGTTTGCTCATCTATTGTATGCATGCATATTACCTTGCACAATAGATATCACTATTATTTATTTTCTCGTATTCAAGCACACCAGTATCATAACATCATTTGATGCAGCTTTGTATTTTATGTCAATAGTGTTTGAATGTACCTTGCCACTTATCTTTGATGACACCAAGATGATCCTGCCCTACATATGCATGTCACTTTTCCAGAAAAAATAGAAAGAAAGATACAGTGATATGCAAGTTTTATATCTTTAAATAGAAATGTCATTTAATTTTCTTAAATATGTACTCTTATGAACTACATCTACATATTCACATCACTTAAATTTGATATCACTGTAATTCATCTTCTCATCAACAATGTTGAATTCTGTGTAATTCTATGTAAATTCTTTCTCTTTTGCACATGCACAGCTTGTCTTGAACCTAGTTTTGATTGTTCTTATTGCTTTCACATGTTGAACACTTGCACATGTTCATGAGGTTCAAGCACATGCTTGTGACACTCACAAACAACATTACATCTATTATCTTTTTTCGGCAAGCTTAAACATCACATTGTCATAGCTATGCCATTTTTTCAAGATAGCACTTCTTTCTTGAAACTTATTATGGGAAATGGGATAGTGGATGGCTACATTGTTCTAGATTCCTACAGTGTCTGGATAATCAAAATGATGATCACCCACGTACTATAGCAATTTAGGATAATGTAACTAATAATGATTCTCTTCTTCATTTCATCTTTCAAATATAGTAAATGGTTTCATAAAGATATAAGTCCCTTTAATATTACTATTCTGTTAATGTGGATGCATACCTTTCCCTTGCATTGATGTTATTGGTAAATGTGAAATTTTGGAAGTATGATTGATGTATGATGCTTTTAGGTTTTCATGCATTTCTTAGATCCAATTTGGATCTAACCTCATTTATTTTCAATGATGCAGGATACAGGACCAAAAGAAGACCTAGGATGCAGGACAAGCAAAGACAATGCAAAGGACATGAAGACTCAGACAATGCAGACAACCAGTTGCAGAATGCAAAAGACCTCTTAAAGGAAATGCATGGACCCCTAAACCTCATCATGCTTCTATCTTCTTTATTTTTTGCATATGTTCCTCTAAGTTCCAATGTGAAAGATGTAATATGAAAAGAACATTTCTTTATTACATTCAGTTTCAATGCACAATGTAATGATCAAGTATGAATTTGAAAATTTGAAAATGATCAATACTTAGAGTACAATATAATTGATAATATGAATGCAATAGAAATGTATCTCATCTATATAAGCTGAACAATAGTATTTAAGAGGTGTACCTTTATGCAATATTTTGTTGTTTTTGATTATCATCCTTCATGTACAAAATTAGGATAACAATTCTGGCAACCTCTGATGGATGTCTACCTGCTACACATTGGGACCAGTAGCCTAAAACAATCCATTGGACATTGAGTCTGTTAATCGCCATGATTGAAACCTTAAATATAGACTGTGGATATAAGAAAACCCTTTCTAAGTGATTGCATGTATGTTTATGATTGGTGATACTGAAGCAAAAACTTCATTATCACAAATTGTAAATGTATTCTTGATCATTTGAGCAAGGATTTTATTGTGTTTGTAGATATTGACAACAAATTTAAAGCATGCCTTTCCCTCATTTTTTGACTCCTAAAAGCCACCTTAATCCAATGAAACTCTTCCTTTGTAACCCAAACAAACCTTGAACCTTGAAAACTTATTGAAAACTGGGAGAGCTAAAACTAAAACTGACCTGACTGTGCTTGAAAACACTTAGGGAAAATTGAAAAAACTAACCTACCCTATCCTAACCAACAAAAAAACATGCTAAATAAAACCATTTACCATTTCACTGAAATATTTTCCTTTTCCCCCCAAATTGCAATGATGCACATGCGTATAAGCAAACACAAGAAGACTGAACAATGAAACACATTTAACCATCTCATGCAACATTTCATGAAGAGAGAAATAATTTTGACTTCAATCTGATGATGGAAGAAATTTGAATCAACATGCTGCACTTGGTCTTCCTTATCAACATCTTGATAGCTAGGTACTGATGTAAATGAGGCCTCCTCACTTCTCTCCAACAGGGCCAGATACCTGACTGGACAGCCTCTTGAGAGTATGAACTTGGAGCTTTCCTTTTTGATTTATTTACTTTCCTTTAATGTATTTTAATCCTCATGATTGTCTTGCATTAGTAGTTTCCATGTCAACTCCTCCTCCATGGTTGAAGTACTAATATCTTCTGTTAAGTCAGCTAGGAGCTCATCAAAACTATTAACCCACTGGAAATTATGAGCACTTGGTTCCATCTTGTGTTCCTGCACACAACCTTTATAAAGAATGTTTTCCAAAATATATCACCCTTCAATAGGAACATACTCTGATATATTAACAGCAACATTCTCACAGAAATCTTTAATAATGTTGTCAAAATAATCCTCTAGGATTTGGTCAACTTCCTTATCATGCACATCTTGGTATTGTGTTAATGTGATTGGAATCACATCTTCCACATCTTAATCAAAAAATGAGGGTAACTCATCAAAGAGGAGCATAACCATTTCCTCTTTCTCAAAATAGTCTCCTGCAACCAATGATGTAGTTTGTTCACTATCCTGCTCAAAATATGCAAGCATCTCTACAAATAAATTAAGTACCTCCTGTCTCAACTAGCTCTCCTCTTGAGATTCTGCTACTTGTTCTATCAAATTTGAATCAATAAAATCAACCTCCTTTTTAACTTCCTGGTCTTGAGATGGGTCACATGGGGTAACCTTAATGAGATTTGGCATCTGAAAGCCAGGATACTTAGTCCATGAAGGTTTCCATGGCAGCTTGGTATCTTGGTCATTTGGTTCGGCTACATAACACACCTCAGACTCAGAATAAATAAAGTGGGTTTATTGACTATGCTCACTCAAGGGCTCTTGCAGGGGTTGTCATATTTACTTTGTAGGTTCATAACCCTTAAAACTTGGAATCTCAAGCTTGGAACCCTATTGAATTGTAGGCTGGCTTAGGGTACAAGAAGCTGCTTGAGCTTCTAGATCTTATAATCTTGCCATTAACTGCCTCATTTGCTCCTCTTTATCGACAACCTACTTAGAAAATAGTTCCTTCTCCTACCTTTGGGCCTCCGTCTTTTTTTGGTGCATCTGAGATTGATAAGATAGCTCCTTTTGTTGCATTTCATACTCATGTTCTCGTTCCATATATCTTAGTTGTTCTTGAAAGTTCATCAGAATATCATCAAGGCTCATGTTTGCAACATGTTGGGGATAATTCTAAGAATCACCAAAGAAACTCCCTTGTGGTTGCTAATAGGCATGCTGCCAAGAAACTTGATGTTGGTGGGGAGGGTGATAATCATGAGATGAATGTTGTCCTTCAAATTCTGGCACAAAAACAGTAGCAGGGATGTATTGATATGATTGATATTCAAAGAATGGAGGAACACTTTCATGAAATGGAGGATAGTAATCCATTTTAGGCACTAAATCTACATAAAACTAGTAGATATGAACTCAGAGTCGCTAGATATGAAAAACAATGACCTCTCAAAGGTCTACAACCTATTAGATGCATATAAAAAGCAGCAACTCCTCTCAAAATATCCACATCTCCATCGTGGCATATGCTAGGTGGATGTCATGGCAGTTGGAAATTTGAGTCTTTGGTTGTCATGTATTGCATTGTTTAATGCATTCACTCCTCTATCATCAGACTCCAAAGTTTATCAAAACTTGGCTTTTCTTGGTTATTGCATTGTATTTGCATTTTGGGGAAAACATGAGGGTTTGAAACCCTAGCCTATGGCACCACTCATGCTGCAATTATGGTGTTGAATCTAGTTTTCTATTTCTTATCTATGCTCAAGCTATTAATTTGGAAGTCGATACTGTGATGTGGGAGTTGTGTTGTAGTTTTGAAGCTCTACTCTATCTTCTCTCAACATGTATTTTGAGCATGAAGCTCAGGTTCTACAACTGGAATTTGTTATTTCACAAAGATCTCAATATCTCAATGTCTGGAGTCATTTCTACTTAATCTGGCACTTAGATTTCATTTACACTAGAGTGCATTCTTGAATTTAGGGCTCTCAAATTGGAGTTCGTTACTATGAACAAAGAGCTCACGCTGCATTAACACTGCAGGATTTTGTTCATCTGGGTCTTGGCCATTCTAGATGGTGTTAATCATGCTTGTATTATTATAGAGCTCAGGCTCCACATCATCACATCTTGGTCATTGACTTGTAGATAAGTTACCTTCTGTCTTTGGCTTTGATTTTCTTTCTTTAGCAACTCATTACTGATGTCGTTGTTTGAACTTTCTATTGCACTTCATGGTTTGAAAAGTCTTGAGTTACGAGCTTTTACTTTAATTCTTTCTCCATGATTTTTGCAATGATTTGGGTTTTTTGCTTTGTTGTTATAATTTCATTTTGATCATGAAATATAAATCTCTTTAGTTTGATCTCTATGTTTAATCAATGGACTTAATTGCATAGAAAATGACATCACCAATCTATGCATTAGTGAGCTCGGGTTTCTCTGTAGTCTCCTTTACTAGATGCTTACATTTTTGTTAACTTGGTATTTTTTCTTGTCTTTGGTTGCTATTGGTAGTGAACACCATGCTTGCACATTACCATTCCTCCACTTTCAAGACTGACACTAACCACCATGTTTGGTTTTAATGGGTCTTCTCTCTCTCAGGGTCATGACTTGAACTATAATATGACACTATTAAGATGTGTCTGGAATTTTCCACCATTTCTACTCCACCTTTCTTTGACAGTGCTAAGTATATAATATTGGTTTGAAGGGTCATTTTGACTCCAGTAATAATGGTTGTTCATGGGGTTCGAGCATGGGCTTGTGACACCTATGAACATTACTGTGTCAAGCCTGATACCTTAAAACATGCATCTTTTTATTCTTGAATAGTAATGTTGTTTATACTATATATGCATATTTGATAATAATTTTGTCTATCTGATATCTGCACATGCATACTTTGATCATCTAGTAATACTAAAATTTACCTTCTTTCTATATATGCATATTACATTTGATAACAATGTTGTGAACTTAACATATCTTTGCAACTACATTACTGTTACCCCTTTTTTATCTTGAATATGCACTGTTATTCCTCACTATATATGCATATTCATTTGATGACACTATTATTTCTCATTGCCTTGTATATGCATTATTGATACTCTTCTTTTAGAAAAGGATTGCTATCTGACAAATAAATGATATTTCTAATTAGAATATCACTGTTCTGTTCATATATACTAGTAGTCACCTTTTTAAACAGCATTGTAAATTCATCTTTCTGGTGCATATGCATATTACTATCATTTGACAACACATAATAGCATCATTGATGTCTTGGTACTAGTCTATAACAGTATTACTGATCTTTTGTCTTTTAGGAACATATTGTTTACTCATCTATTGTGTGCATGCATATTACCTTGCAAAAATAGATATTACTGTTATTTATTTTCTCTTATTCAAACACACCAATATTCATAATAGCATTTGATGTAGCTTTGTATTTGATGTCAACAGTGTTTGAATGCACCTTGCCACTTATCTTTGATGACACCAAGATGATCTTGCCCTACATATGCATGTCACTTTGCAAAAAAAAAGAAAAAGAAAGAATCATACAGTGATATGCAAGTTTTATATCTTTATACAGAAATGTCATTTAATTTTCTTAAATATGCACTGTTATGAACTGCATCTACATATGCACATCACTTACATTTGATATCACTTTAGTTCATCTTCTCATCAACAATGTTGAATTCTGCATAATTCTATGTAAATTCTTTCTCTTTTGCACATGCACAACTTGTCTTGCACCTAGTTTTGATTGTTCTTATTGGTTTCACATGTTGAACACTTGTACATGTTCATGAGGTTCAAGCATGGGCTCGTGACACTCACAAACAACATTACATCTATTATATGTTTTCAGCAAGCTTAAACATCACATTGTCGTAGCTATGCCACTTTTTCAAGATAGCACTACTTTCTTGAAACTTGTTATGGGAAAGGGGATAGTAGATAGGTACATTTTTCTGGATTCCTACAGTGTCTAGATAATCAAAATGATCATCACCCACATACTATATAAATTTAGGATAATGTAACTAATTATGAATATTCTCTTCTTCATTGCATCTTTCAAATATAGTAAAGTGTTTCATAAAGATATAAGTCCCCTTGATATTACTATTCTGTTAATGTGGATGCATACCTTTCCCTTGCATTGATGTTATTGGTAAATGTGTAATTATGAAAGTATGATTTTTGTATCATGCTTTTAGGTTTTCATGAATTTCTTAGATCTAATTTGGATTTAACCCCTTTTTTTTCAATGATGCAGGACACAGGACAAAAAGAAGACCTAGGATGCAGGACAAGCAGAGACAATGCAAAGGACATGAAGACTCAGACAATGCAGATAACCAGCTACAAAATGCAGAAGACCTCTTAAAGGCAATGCATGGACCCCTAAACCTCATCATGCTTCTATCATGCTTTCTTTTCTGCATATGTTCCTCTAAGTTCCAATGTGAAAGATGTAATATGAAAAGAACATTTCTTTATTACATTCATTTTGAATGCACAATGTAATGATCAAGTATGAATTTGAAAATTTGAAAATGATCAATACTTAGAGTACAATGTAACTGATAATATGAATGCAATAGCAATGTATCTCATATATATTAGTTGAACATTATTATTTAAGAGGTGTACCTTTATGCAATTTTTTGCTTTTTTATTATCATCCTGCATGTACAAAATTACGATAACACACACACATATATATATGCAATAGCAATGTATCTCATCTGTATTAGTTGAACAATAGTATTTAAGAGGTGTACCTTTATGTAATTTTTTGTTTTTTTATTATCATCCTGCATGTACAAAATTAGGATAACACATATATATACATATGTACTGATAATATGAATGCAATAGCAATGTATCTCATCTATATTTGTTGAACAATAGTATTTAAGAGGTGTACCTTTATGCAATTTTTTGCTTTTTTTATCATCATCCTGCATGTACAAAATTAGGATAACACATATATACATATATATACATATACATATATATATATACATATAT
>MU227959.1:1100095-1124742 GCA_018584345.1 Thuja plicata | reverse complement strand
TTTGTTTTTTTATTATCATCCTGCATGTACAAAATTAGGATAACACATATATATACATATGTATATGTATATATATACATATGTACTGATAATATGAATGCAATAGCAATGTATCTCATCGATATTAGTTGAACAATAGTATTTAAGAGGTGTACCTTTATGCAATTTTTTGCTTTTTTATTATCATCTGCATGTACAAAATTAGGATAACACATATATACATATGTATATGTATATATATACATATATATATATCTATATGTATATCTATGTATATATACATATATATACATATACATTTTTATATGTACATATACATATATATACATATATATATATATATATGTACATATATATATATATACATATAAAAATGTATATGTATATATATGTGTATATATATATATTTGTGTGTGTATATGTGTATGTGTGTGTGTCTATATATATTGTATAGTCTTAAAAAGTAAGAACTTGATTTTTGTGTTCAATTTGGGACACTTTTAGCCCTCTTTAGCATGCTCCTTATGTTAGGACCTCGCATTGTACTTAATTGCATACATAATTTAAATTGAGGTCCTATCTTCTCCTTCAATCTTTCTCAAAACTCTAGGTTGGCTCTAATTTCTATGCACATTTTCTCATTTATCCATCCATTTACATAATTAATTTCCCTCTTGGGCCCCATTTCAAGGTTTGGGTGCATTTATGATCAATTTTCTTGATTACCTTTCCATTTTTCCTCAAACCACTTAACACCCCTTGAATCCTGCAACTTTACCTTGAAATTTACACCTTTCGAGTATAGGTCAAAGTTGGTCCAACCTATACTAGGTATAGGTCAAACCAGTTTTGACCTATACCTTGGGAGTTGAGTTTTGGTGGGTTTCGGGTTTGATGCAAGGTATTTTCTTTTTCCATCCCAGTGCAGTTGACCTTTGTGAAATTGGACCCCAATATCACTATAAAAGGAGACTTCTTCCCCTCATTTTCACATCTAGGAAATCTACATCTCTCATTGTAAAAGCTACCTAGATGCAAGCAAGTTATTCTGCATTCAAGGATTTCAATCAAGAAAGCAAGAATTCATTGAAGGCATTCATCATCCATCAAGCATTCATGCATTTCCTTCTATAGATCTATTTTATTTCTTCATAGGAGATAAAGTAGTTGGCCATGAAGGGAGGAGATCTACATTCATCCATTCAATTATTCCTCTTCTTCTTCAATCCAATATTAAGGAGAATTATAAGTATCTACTACATGAGGTTTTGTCTTACATGATTTCCTTTTGGTTTTTGTGTTAATTCAAAGCTACTACATTAACATTTTTGATCTCATATTAATTACAATTGCACCTACATAGTATGATACATTTTCATTGTTAGATTTAATCTCTTCTACATAATAGCATTTCCTTTATTTTAATTCAAGGTTAATTCCTAAATCGGTGCTTGACCAAGGCAAGCCCCTCCCCCTAATAATTTCCTCCTCTCTTGTGTGCAGGTGTAGGTCCAAAATGTAGATTTAGCTACAAATCTAGGAACCCATTTGGAAGAACTCTCAAGATTCATTTTGTGTTCCAAATTCTAACAATATCAGGTATAGGTCAAACCTTCAACATATACCCTGACATTCAAAGTGTAGAATCCAGTTACGGAGCCAGAAAGACAGTCAGAAGAGCTACCCAGATCAACTTTCTGTTTATAATTTTGAGCAGATTGGGTATAGGTCAAACCTTTTACCTATTCCTAGGTATAGGTCAAACCACTTTTGACATATTCCTGAGAAAGAACCAAAATTTTCAGAATTCTTTGTTGCGCGTTGCAAAGTTCCATGTTCAGGAATCAAGTCAATCTGAGTCTCTAACAAATAGGAAATCAGTCTCCAAATTCATTCTCCTTCTCTCATTTCTAAGTACACATATTCCTTCTTCTATATCTCGCATCTACTTTGATATATTAGATCATATATTCTTCTGCATTTCACTGTTATATCTTCTTTAGTCATAAGCATAAGATCTCTTGCCTTCTTTCTACTTATCCTAAGTCCACCTTCTAGATAGATCTTGCATTTGTATCCCTTCATCATTTTGGGGTTTTATAAATCATATTTGGCTCTAAGGATTGGATTTTGGTGTTCTAATGTATGTATAATTTGGTGGTCAACCATTGATCACTATTTTATATTATACATTTTAGTGAGCCCAACGCTTTCATGTTTTCTACTTTTTTATTGGGTAGTTAGATCTTGTTTTTGTGATCCTATAACATTTCCATTCTGATTTTGGGAGTTAGATTTCCTTTCTATCTAGATCTAATTTTTATACATTGTTTTTTTCATTGCATCTTTGTTACATTGTATGCATCTAGATCTATAGCTTTTATCTTTCCTTAGGTGTCTACATTCCCTTTAGCTCAATTGCATTGTTTAGTATATTTTCATTATGAAAGAAAAATAAAATTCAATATATTCTTATATTACATTAAATTTTGTCTAAAACAATATAGAAAACACAAAAATATTGCATTCATGGTTATTTCATTTCATTTTCAATGGCATTTTAATTTTCATTTTCTTCTTCAATTTCAAGTTTTATTCAAGATCTTGAGGATGAATTAGTTTATCCTATCATTGATTCACATAATGTTCACCCTCCCAAAATTTATCCCAACCCTAAGGAAATTATGATTACCACCATTCCTTGTAATGATCTCCCTCTTGCCAAAGAGGCCTTCAATAACAATGATAGTCTTTCTTCTACAATATATCTCCTCCTTGTAAGGATCATTTGATACAAGAGGATTATGACATCACTATTTATCCTAATAATAAACCACTTCTTGTGAGTTTCATTGATATTCCTTCTATAGAACATGTCTTGATTAGTTATGTTTGTCCTTTTCCTAAACTTATCTTTGAAGTAGAGTATGACACTCGTGAGGCTCTTTCTAAGGAATCTTTTTATCTTAATAAAATTAGTCAAGTCAATATTATTCAAGATACCTCTCAAACCAAATCTGGAATTGTTGAAAAATATTTTCATGCACTACTATATATTGATGACCTTCTTTTAACAAATCCAACCTTAGAGCATAAGGATCCTAATAAAATTGACTCTATTCAATCTCCATTTCCTTATTCAATTCTCTCTCCAATACAAATAAGTGGCATGTCAACTCTCCAAGATGATGATTGGAGAACCTTAGACTTTACACCAACATTCCATAGCAAGGACCATACCTTTCAATTTGAGCATCAAACAACTCTATCTAATGAATGTGTGGATATTTATTGGTCATCTTTTGATTTCAATCCACTCCCACCTAAAGGATCATCTTATCTTATTGATACATCAAACCTTCCTAATGATAAAATTTTTTCAAAAGAAACCTTAGGTGTCTCACCTTCTCATTTATCTATACATTCTCCTCCTAATTAATCCTCACAAAAAGAGTCTATTTTGTTTTATCTTCTTAAGACCAACTTCATTACTCTTCCTTTGAAAAACAACTGCAAAAATATAAAACATAAACAAGACAATTCTTCCATTTGTATGTTTCATCAAATTCATTGTCATAAGACTAGTGAATTTTATGATTTAAAGTGTAAAATTCAAGAATTCATTGATCATGGTATAATTCAAATGACTTGCAACTATGAATGAAACCTTTTTCATGATCATTCTACCTAATATATCTAAATTCCTATTATGTTTCTCCTCACTATATGACATTGTTATCCTATCCTTTATAGGCTCATTGTCATAATTTGTGAGCAACATAATAGTTCATTTTCATTGTCCCCTCACTTTGTGGAAAGGACTCTATTTCACTCTCTTCCTTATCTCGAAGGATCCATTTTCTCTCTTTGTTAACTTGTTTATTTTATAAGATTGTGTTCTTTCTTGCATGCAGTTGTTGTTTTACATAAGGATATTATCATTTTTAGGAGATAGACATCCTGAGTTACAACCTTACGATTGCTTGAAAAACAAATATTATAAATAAAAACCACTTCAAGAGCATAATGTGTCCTTCTTTGTCTCTTCCTTCATAATGCATCCAATATCCCTTGTGGAATTTCATATTTTATAGTATATATTATTATTTCTTTCATGTATTTGTGGTTTAACACAAGGATATTTACATCTCGAGTTGCAACCTTATGGTTACTTGTGTGTGTGTGATTATTGTACCTACAAGATGCAACACAACACTTCAATATGTCATTATATCATTGGTTAGAATCATCATATTCAATTGAAAAGAATAGAAAATCAAAGGAAACTGACATATTTCTTCCTATCTAGAAAGAGTATGAACTAAGATATAAGTTTGCCCTCAGATTATGCTTAAAATTAGTGCCACGTTCAGTCCTAGAATGGAAGATTTATGTGAAATTCATATTATCTATCATGCAATTCAAGATAAAATGATTCATTAAGCACAGATGAAAGAGTTATCTATTTAGCTATGAATTCATGAAACCAAATGAACAGCATAAGAGTGCAATTAGAATTCTAAAAATTAGGACCTATTGAGCTCAAAATTTAATCCTTTTATGGAAGAAAATGAGGAATGGAGGGTTGAGATTTATTTGTGAGGAGAGGTGAGGATTGAATCTTTGGTGATCCATGTGTGCGAACTCTCATTGGTTCATGGATTGACTTTCCATGTGTAAGTGATGAGTTATATTTTGAGAGTTCTATTAATTCCCTTTAATTAATTACTTTACCCAAGGATTTAATGGGGTTGATTTTATTTAAATAGGCCAAGGTAATTAATTTTAGGTAGTGATGAAATCACTTTTATTTAAGAGATTATTTTGATTTTGATGATTTATGCCAATAATCAAATAGTAGGATTGACATACTTAAGGGTATGATCATATTTAGGTAAAATAGGGTCTATGTTTAGAGTAGACCAAATTAGGGTGATTACAACTTAAAATTGCATGTTTATTATACAAGATCTATTACATTGGGAATCTATTAGGTTTTCTTTCTTTCTCTTTCTTTTGAGGATCCTTTATCTCTTTGTTGTTCATCTCTTTTGTACTATGATGTCCTCCCATGTACGGACTTGTTGTTTAGGATGTTTCTCTCCTTACAATCTCTTCCTTAATTGGAAGTGTATATCTTATACACTTGAGATCACCACTAAGTAGACATAATTTGACACACTTCTCTTCCTTTCATCTTGATGGATTTTCTATTATTTCATGATGGTGCATTATTTTTCGCATGAGATACTTTGTTTCACGCAAGATCCTAATGTCTATTATTAACATCCTTTTCATGTTTCAAAAGGTGTGTATTTCATATAATAATCATTGATATAATGTTTTCATTTCTTTCCTTTATGACTTTTTCACTTTACGTGTGATGTATTTTGTAGCATATATATGTTTGTTGTACATTATGAGTTCTCTCTAATGTGCCACTTATTTATCTTGAAATTGTGATCTTTTATAAAGTGAGTTTCATTAAGAGTGTATTATATATATTTTATCTTGCCTTCACACTTGGGAGGAAAGGTTTTTTGTACATTATTTCTCTTTTTTTTTCTAAAGATCTACTTTCCATTGTATAGTGGAATTTGTTTATCATCTGACATTATCTTTCTATAAGGAATTGTTGTTTTGATTGGGATTCTCTCTTATGCAAGGGGTGTGAATCCTTTATCTTCACCTCTTCTTTAGTTGAAAAAATATGTTCATTATAAACATATTCCCTTACATTGTGTTTCAAAGTTTGTCATCCTTCATCAAGAATCCCTATTTCACCTAGAGATAGGGGGCTGAATGGGTGCATTCTTGTTATCTTCCCCTAGATTGTCTTGAACATGTTATTTTTGTTCAATAACTCCTATTGAATGTATATGTGTGTCAACAAGATCTCTTCCTTATAAGGCTCTCTTCTCACAAGCAGAATATCATCTCACAATTATCTATTTTCTTAGCCTATAAGAGTTAACCTTCTTAGCTAAGTTTTTTGTATGCATTTTTGTTTTGAGGATATCTCAGGAAGTATGTATCCTTGATTCTCTTCCTTATGATGTCTAATATGTAACCATCATAAGGAGGATGGAATACATACAGCCTCCCTTTTACATTCACTTGCACATTTTCCTTATGCATTTTTACATACAAATAATCCCCATGATATAAGTGATTCATATTCATTCATGGGGTGCACATAAAAAAACCAATCCCCATGGATATAGTGGATCCATATCCATCCATGGGGTGCACATATATAAAAAGATATTTGATGTAGTGCAAGGCATGGATAATCCCAAATGGAGATGTCCAAGCCCCCAGCTAATAACCACATAATGGAATCACAATAGGAAACCAAGATTTGGAAACAATCTAAAATCTTATTCATAAAACAACTTATTACATGCAATGTGTTGGGCTATAAAGCCTTCCCAATTATGGACAATTAAAAAGAGAATCACATTTCTACAAGATCCCTCAAGATCCAAATTCAAACCCTAACCCTAGTTAGCCAAATCTACAATAATAGGCCATAGCAATCTAGTAGAAACCTCTAGGAAGATCTAAACTTGTGCACACAGGCCTCCAAGAAATCTCCTTGTTCCTAAGCCTCAACCCTAGCTCTACCACTAATTTTCAACTTCAAACTACTCCTCTAATTATATATCCATCATTCTAGGCCAACCCACAACTTACTACAACTCTAGCCCAGACCTCTCTTAAATACTAGCACAGCCACAAGTCAGATTGTTGCAATAAAACAAACTAAACACAAAATACCTAAGTCATCTTAAAACACATATTAAATGTACATAGGATAAAGATCCAAGACCCAAATAGGTCCACACACATCCTCATGATCAATCCACATCACGATTACAAGCTACACAAATTAAATGCATCAAGTATGCCTCCCAAATCTGCAAGAACACCAGCCGACAAGCCAAACTGCCAAGTGTCAGAAAACTACCGAGCATCGAAAACCAACACATGCAAAGAAATCACAATGACCAAGCTCCACAAGAATTTCCTAGCCACAACACATGTCAAGCACCAATTTTTTGTGATTTCTTTAGCGATCGAGCCTCCCTTCAACGACCGAGACTCCCTTTAGTGACTGATTTCCTCGGCCAATACTACAATTGAGCAACACCATACCAAATGAGTTCTCCAAAACTAAGGTAAAATCACTCCAACATATAGGATTTCCAACTACCTCAGGATGCTCCTGCATCAGACATGTCAGGTGCAAAAAATATTTTCTTAAAAGCTAGAAGAATATCTTACAGGATTCAACACATAAATCCTGAATGGGTTCTTCACAAACATGTCCTCCAAGTTTTGAACACTCTTACTTTGCATCCACTTATGCTTTCTTTTCCTTCTCAAGTCTTTCCCTGACACTTCATAGGTATGTTCCTCATACTGATTTCTAACCCTTTCAGAATCCTTCAACTCAACTCAGCTCCCAAAGCTCAGGTTCCTCCTACCGAGTTCTTCATTTTGAAAAGGCATCAAAGAAAAAATTTTGCCATCCTTCTCAACATAAAATAAATTCTTGACATAGTCATGCACAACCCTGCAATCATACTTCCAAGGTCTACTGAGCAATATGTGACAACTACTCATTTCCACAATATCACACAAGACTTGATCCTTATACTTGCCAATCTAAAAGTCAACAAGACATTTCTCCCTCACTTCCAAAGCTTCTACATCTTCCAACCAACCAATCTTATAAGGATAAGGACGTCTCACTCTCTTCAAACCAAGTTTCTAAACCATCTCCTCAGCTATAAGGTTATCAGTACTACCACCATCAACAATCACATTACAGAGTTTACCAGCAATGAGTCCTAAATAGATTACTCCTTTGACCAGGTTCCAGTACTCTCTTACCAAATAGTACTCAGTAAGATAGAAAACTATCTCCTCCTTGTTCAAGTTCATTCACCAAGTCTTCAGCCTCATTCACCATAGTAACACTTTGATCACCAGTCTTCTGGGAATATTCAAAAGCTCTATGTCCTTCTTCACCACAATGAAAACAAGTACCCTTAAAGATAACCTTACTTGTCCTCTTCCTCGGCTCAATAGATTTTGGTTCATCTTCATCGGTCAGCTTATCCTTGACTGAGTGATCTTGTTTCTCCTTCCCTCGGGATCCACCTTGGTGTTTTATTTTCAACTTATCTTCTTCCTTTAGAGCATACTAATAAGCATCCTCAATTGAATCAATCTTCAACATACCAATCTCATCCTGAATAGTGAATCTCAAACCATTAACATACCGAGCTACCTTCTCCTTGGAAATTTCTCTATGCCTAGACTGAATAGCCAACTTATAGAACTCCTTGATATAATCCTTCATAGAAAAATCCTTCTATTTTAGATTTTGCAACCTCTTAAACAACTCAAGTTCATAGTCAGCAGTTATAAACTTATCCTTTAACTTAGTCACCATCAATCTCCATCTAGTGATGTTTAGTTCACCTTCTTCTTCTCTATCTCACTGTAATTCTTTCCACCAAAGAGAAGCATGTCCCTTCAGCTTAGTCTATGCCAACCTTACTCTGAGTGGATCATCAATATTCTCTAACTCAAAGTAGTCTTCCAATTCACCAATCAGGTCTTGAGGATTCAAAGTACATGAGAAATTAGAAATATTCATCTTATGCTTCAACTTTATCCGAGTGCCAAAGATATCTAACCAACCATCTTTTTCATCCATAGATCTTTCCACACAGTCATTTCTATCCTCTCCACTAGATCCAACAACTTCAAATTCTTTAGTAGCTTCTCATAACCATCCTCAATGCCCACATTCTGAGGTACACCATTCATAGCCCTTATGATCTCAGTGATCATGTCATTCTTCATCAAGTCCATCTCATATCTCAAATCTTCATTAACCTTCTCTATAATCCTTGACTCCATAGCATCATAGATATCTGTAATATCCCTAGGGCCCACTCTTCTTTGAGGCATCTTCGATCTTTGAAAACCCTCTGCAACAAATTACCAAATTTCCCAACCCAAGGTCCTAGTGCAAAATATCTCACCCTTGGTGATCTGTCCACACACTCAGGAACTTCAAGTTTTAATACCACCTGATGTAGTGCAAGGTAGGGAGAATCTCCAATGGAGATGTCCAAGCCCACTGCTAATAACCACACAATGGAATCACAATAGGAAACCAAGATCTAGAAATAATCTAAAATCTTATTCATAAAACAACTAATTACATGAAATGTGTCAGGCTATAAAGCCTTCCCAATTATGGCCAATTATAAATAAAATCACTATTCTGCAAGATCCCTTAAGATCCAAATCCAAACCCTCACCCTAGTTAGCCAGATCTACAACAACAGGCCATAGCAATCTGGTAGAAATCTCCAAGAAGATCTAAACTTGTGCACACAGGCCTCCAAGCAATCTCCTTGTTCCTATGACTCAACCCTAGCTCTGCCACAAATTTGCTACTTCAAAATTCTCCTCTAATTATAAATGCATCCTTCTACGCCAACCCACAACTTACTACAACTCTACCCCATACCTCTCTTAAATACTAGGATGACCACAAGTTGGCATGTTGCAATAAAACAAACTAAACACAAAATGCCTAAGTCAGCTTACAACACATATTAAATGCACATACATAAAGATCCAAGACCCAAATAGGTCCACACACATCCCCACAATTGATCCACATCACAATCACATGCTACACAAATTAAATGCATCAAGTTGGCCTCCCAAATTTTTAAGAACACCAGTTGGCAAGCCAAACTGTTGAGTGTCAGCAAACTGTTGAGCATCAGTGACCAACACATGTTGAGGAAGCACAGTGACCAAACTCCACAGGCATCATTGAGCCAAAACACATTTCAAGAACCATATTTTTTCTAATTTCTTCAGCGACCGATTTCCTCAGGCAACATTGTAACTGAGAAAGATCATACCAACCGAGCTCTCCAACACTAAGGTCAAAGCACTCCAATATGTAAGATTTCCAACTACCCTAGGATGCTCCTGCATCAATCTTCATGGTTATAAGTGATATGTATCCATCCATGACATTCACATATACAAAAAAAACTCTATGAATATAGCAGATTTCTAACCATTCATGAGGTGCACATATGCAAAGTCTCTAGTAAGCGCAGGTTTTTAGATAGAATTGATTAGCATGGCATACAACCTGCTAGAACTTCCAATTCCATCTTTGGTTTGGTTTACAGTAAGAAATACAATCTTACTAGGCAAGGTAATCTCTCTCTCTCTCTCTCTCTCTCTCTCATGCTAGTTAGATTAGATTTTAGGATTCTTTTACCCCTCTTTAGTGTGCTCCTTTTGTTAGGACCTCACATTGCACTTAATTGCATACATAATTTAAATCAGGGTCTTATCTTCTCCTTCAATCTTGCTCAAAATTGTAGCTTGGATATAATTTATATGAAACATTTCCCATTTATCCATCCAATCACATAATTCAATTCCCTCTTTGGTGCCATTTCAATATTTGGATGCCTTTATGATCTATTTTCCCTCCTACCTTTATGTTTTTCCCTGAACCACTTAACACCCCTTGAATCCCACAACTTTACCTCAAAATGTATACCTTTCGTGTATAGGTCAAATCTAATCTAACCTATTCCAAGTATAGGTCGATCCACTTTCAACATATACCTAAAGGGTTGAGTTTGGGTGGGTTCCAAGCCTAATGCATGGTATTTTGTTTTTCCCACCCAGTGCATTCGTCTTTTGTTAATTTGGACCCTAAGATCACTATAAAAGGAGACTTCTTCCCCTCATTTTTAAATCTAGGAAATCTACATCTCTCTTTGTGAAAGCTACGTACATGCAAGAAAGCTATTTTTCATTCAATTAGTTCAAGAAAGAAATCAATTATTCATTAAAGGCGTTCATCATCCATCATACATCTCTCTCTCTCTCATCATGCTATTTATATTAGATCATGGAGTTGGTATCATCATTTTCAATTCTCTTTCTCTTCCTATGCGATCATGTGTGCTCTTACCATATCTTTAAAAACATGATATTAGTGGCTGAGACATTTCCGATTGATGTCTCTTTTAGTAGTTGATTTGGAGTTTTGTTTTTGTTATTTTCGGTGTCATTTGTATTTACTTTTTCATTTTACTCTTTGTTTTTTTTTTATTCCCTTTTTCATGGGTGTAGAGTTAGGATCCCTAGTTTGGGGGCTTATGTCCTTAGACTTAGTGATGTCTTATCTCTTTGCAATTTTTTTCAATCATCTATCTCTCTCATTTTCTTCTTCTTCCTTTACCATGAGCATGAGCTTGTCTCATACTCTCGCTAAAGTGGAGGATAAATGTATAGTCCTAAAAGGTAAGCACTTTATTTTGTGTTCATTTTAGGATTCTTTTACCCCTCTTTAGTGTGCTTCTTTTGTTAGGACCTCACATTGCACTTAATTGCATACATAATTTAAATCAAGGTCTTATCTTCTCCTTCAATCTTGCTCAAAAATTTAGCTTGGATCTAATTTATATGCAACATTTCCCATTTATCCATCCATTCACATAATTAATTTCCCTCTTTGATGCCATTTAAATATTTGGATGCCTTTATGATCAATTTTCCCTCCTACCTTTTTGTTTTTCCCTATACCACTTAACACCCCTTGAATCCCACAACTTTACCTCAAAATTTATACCTTTCATGTATAGGTCAAACCTAGTCTAACCTATGCCAAATAGGTTGATCCACTTTCAACATATACCTAAGGGGTTGAGTTTGGGTGGGTTCCAGGCCTAATGCAAGGTATTTTATTTTTCCCACCCAGTGCATTCATCTTTTGTTAATTTGAACCCTAAGATCACTATAAAAGGAGACTTCTTCCCCTCATTTTCAAATCTATAAAATCTACATCTCTCTTTGTGAAAGCTACCTACATGCAAGAAACTTAGTTTTCATTCAATGAGTTCAAGAAAGAAATCAATTATTCATTGAAGGCATTCATCATCCATCAAGCATTCATGCATTTCCTTTAATAGATCTAGCTTCTTTCTTGATAGGAGACAAAGGAGTTGGCCATCAAGGGGGAGATCTATATTCATCCATTCATTTCTTCCTATTATTCTTCTTCAATCCAATATTAATGTGAATTAAAATAATCCACTACATGAGGTTTTGTCTTACATGATTTCCTTTTGGTTTTTGTGTTGACTCAAATCTATTGCATTAACATACTTGATCTCATATCAAGTACAATTGCATCTACATAGTATGATACATTTCCATTGTTAGATTTAATATCTTCTACATGATAGCATTTCCTTTATGTCAATTCATGGTTAATTCCTAAATCGGGGCCCCTCCCCCCAACAATTTCCCCTTCTCTCTTGTGTGCAAGTGTAGGTCCGAAGTGCAGATTTAGCTATAGATCTGTGAAACCATTTGGAAGAACACTCCAGATCTATTTTTTCTAGATTCTGATAATATCAGGTATAGGTCAAACCTTCAACATATACCCTGACATTCAGAATGCAAAATTGAGTTGCACATCTAGAAAGACAGTCAGAATAGTTGCCTAGATCAAATTTTTGTTTCTAATTTTGAGAATATAGGGTAAAGGTAGAACCTTCTACCTATACAAGGGTATATGTCAAACCACTTTTGACCAATTCCTTAGATAGAATAGAAATTTTTAGAATTATGTGTTGCAGGTTGCAGATTTCCAATTTCAGGAATCAGGTCATTCCGGGACTCCGACAGACAAGAAAGCAATCTCCAAATTCATTCTCCTTCTCTCAATTCCAAGTGCACACATTCCTTCTTATATATATTGCATCCACTTTGATATATTAGATGATATCTTCTTTTTAATTTTTTCTATTATATCTTATTTAGTCATAAGGAGAGTGACAGGGAGAGAGGAGGGTTGGCAGGTTCAAATTTGAATTCTAGTTCTGGTGGGAATTCAGGCAATGGAAGGATTCTCACCAATATTGTGGCAGGGGAATAGTTGAAGGAGGAGGGAGAATTGGTGATGGATCCACAAAATAATTAGATGAGGACAAGGAACCCAAGGATGCTCATTCCCAAGGAGGTGGGCCAGAAAATGTGGCAAATACTGGTAAGTTTTCTTCTCTCGAGAATGCTGGTAATTGTTTGTCTAGGGTATCTGTGAAAGGGATTTGTCTTCCTTATTTGGTGTTAAACCAATGGGTAAGTCCTCATTCCTGGGCATTAACAATATCTCTGAACCTAAAAAGGGAGTATTTGGCATTCAAATTCCTGGTCCCCTTGTGGACGATACGGTTTCTACTATGGCGCTTACCCTAGTAGGAAAATTTACTGGGTCAAGGCCTAATATTGATATGGTCAAACACTCTATGACTAGGAGATGGAACCTTAAGGGGCAAGTGGATGTGGCATATTTTCCAAAAGGTTTTTTCTCTTTCATCTTTTCTAGTATGGAAGATCTCTCAAGAGTTCTTTGTGGGGGTCCCTGGATGTTCGTCAAATCATCGTTGGCTCTCCAAAAATGGGTGACCAAGTTAGACTTGAATGTTGATATGTTTGAAAAAACTCCTATTTGGGTTCATTCTTGAGGCCTTCCCCTAGAATATTGGCATGAGGATAACTTTATGGTCCTGGCAGGTGCTTTTTGAGAACTCTTATCCATAGACCCAATGAAAGCCACAAAATCTAGACTTTTCTATGCTATAATTTGTGTCAATATCCACCAGAAGGTGGATTTTCCTGAATTTATCTCGATAATGTCAAATCTGGGTATGTATATTCAGCTTGTGGAATATGAATTTTTCCCCTTTTCTTTCTTTACTTGTAAAAAAGTGAGACACTAGGAAAAACAATGTCCAAAGAAACCACAGTTGGAGAAGGGAAATCAAGTAAAGAAGCATGAGCCTAGAAAATAATGAAGAGAAAAAACTAGTATTGTTGCTCCACACTATAAGGATTATGAGTCAGATCGTTAGGAAAAGAATAAGGAAGATAAGGAAATTACTGAAAAACTAGAAGAGATCAGTAAAGAAAATAATCTTTTGGTAGAAAACAAGGAGGAAAAGAGTAATAAGGACCCAGAGGAGGTCAGGGAGTTTCTTAGACCCCGTGTGATCTGGACCAAACAGAGAAAGAGAACATTAGATGTTAGTCTAGCCTCCATTCTTCCCAATCCAGGAACAAAGTGGAGAATATCTTAAGAGTCTGAAAAGGGTAAGTTTAGGGAATATGGATAACTTTGAGTACCCCTAGGCCCTCAGTATGGTGAAATCTTTCACTCCTTTAGTCCCAAACTCTGGTGACCACACCTCTAATAGAAATAACTCTAAAGGAAGTGATGGTGAAAATTGATCACCTATTGTGGACTTATGGAGAGAAGAAAGTCTAGAGACCTACATAATCTCAGGGAAAAGACAAGAAGAACCCTGGACTGAGGTTAATGGTAAAACATCCTGTAAAAGTTCTACAAAAAAGGAGGAGGATCGAATCAAACCAAAACCGGTGGATCAACAAAGAAAATTAATAGTCTCACTAAGGGAGGAGTTCAGACAAGAAGATAACAAAAATCAGATGTGAGAACACCCAAAGGTGACAAGAGAGGAAGAAAATATCTCAAAAATACTTGTGAGCAAGAAGCTAAACAGAATATAGCAGATGGGCGATAGCTAACCATCTAAGAAATTTGTTCCCCAACTTTATAAATGAAGATAATAACTTGGAATATCAGAGATCTGAATAGCCCTCACAAATAAGATGTCCTATGACACTTGGTTAGAGATAGTAAATCGGATATCTTACTTATCCAATAAACTAAAATGCTTAGAGAAAAAGTGGAAAAAATCCAATCTTTTAAGAATGGGGAAAGTATAGGTTGTGACTCGGATGGTGCCTCTGGAGGGGTGGTCATTTTATGGAATAAGCAGACCATCATCTGTACCCTTTTCAAGAGTAAGAAGAATATCACTCTGGCCAAATTTTCTCATATAAAAGATAACTTCACTTGGAACTTGATAAATATTTATACTCCTAATACTAGAAATGGAAGACAAACATTTTGGCAAAATCTGAAAGAGATTCGTAAGGACTACAAGGAAGAAAGTTGGATGGTAATGGGAGATTTCAACACTCCCCTTAAAGATGAAGAAAAAATGGGAGGTATCCCCTCCTAGATGGAAAGCGGAATGGACCTTATGGATTCCATTAATGATGAATCTTTTTTGGACATGGAGTTGGAAGGAATTGCCTATATGTGGTCTAATAGAAGAACTAGCAATTAGCTTATCCAGGTTAAACTAGATAGGTCTCTCTTATCACATGATTGGATATCAAGGTACTCTTGCTCCCTTTCCTCTTTGTTAAAAATAGGATCTGACCATTTTCCTATCTCCTTAAATGCTAATTTGATTAATGGTAATAAAAATATCCCTTTTCAGTTTTAAAAAATGTCAACTGCTCATCCCAACCTGAAAGATAGTATAGAAAAATGGTGGAACTATAAGCTATATGGTGGAGCTATGTACAGAGCTACTAAAAATTGAATACAATTAAAGGAAAAGTCAAAACCTAGAATAAGGAGGTGTTTGGTGACATCTTTCTTTCGAAAGGAAGAATGCAGCTGGAAATAAAGAAAACTCAAAAGAAAATTTAGAATGAAGGCCTCTCATAGGAACTCAAAAGAAATGAGAACACTATGCTGGCTGATTTTCATAATATCATTTCTAAGAAGGATTCTTTCTAGAGACAAAGATCCAGAGCTCTATGGTTGAAGGCGGGGGATAAAAAAACTATATTCTTTCATATGATTGCAATGAAACATAAATCTATCAACAGAATATCTAACATGTCTACTAATGGGAGCATCCTTAGGAAAGAGGAAGATATTAGAAAAGAGACGCTCGGTTAATTTTCTTCTCTTCTGACCAAAGAAGATAATTTGATTATATCTGATCAAGAAGATATTATAACTTCTATCCCTTAGCTGGTTGATGCTAGAACCAACAAACTTCTTCAGGCAATCCCCTCCAATAAGGAGATAAAAATTGTGGTGTTTTCTTTTTAATGGGAGAATTCACATGGTCCTAATGATTTTCCCATGCTCTTCTTCCAATAGTACTGGGAAATTCTAGGGAAGGATGTTATGGCACTATTAAAGAGTTCTATGTTACTAAAATTCTCCTCAGGGAAATCAATGCTACATTTCTTGTGTTGATCCCTAAAAATCCTAGAACCAATACAGTTGACACCTTTAGACCTATTAGTCTCTGTAATTCCCTCTATAAGATCATTTCTAAAGTCCTCACTTCAAGATTGTTTTCTATTTTTCCTTTGATCATCTCCCCTCGGAAAAATGTTTTTTTCCTAGGGAGACAGATCTTGGATTCCATCATTTTTTCCCATGAAAATATTCACTCTTTGGAAGTAGCAAAAAAATAATTTTTTTTTATGAATTTGGATCTATCCAAAGCATATGATAGGGTGGATTGGTAGTTTTTATGAAAATTTCTCCAGTCTTTCAATTTTGACATTGGGGTCATTAAACTCATTATGCAATTGGTGACTATTGTTTCTTCTTCTGTCATTTTTAATGGAGGTTCTTCCAAGTTGTTTAAACCTTCAAGAGGCCTCAGGAAAGGTCACCCAATTTCACCCATTCTAGTTTCTATCCTTATAGAATGATTAGGGAGGTACATTAATAAACTTGTGGGAGAAGGTCGTATTACTGGTCTCCAACCTTCTTCTACTAGAACTATCTACTCCCATGAGAAATTTGTGGATGATACTCTCATTATGGGGGAAGCAACTGTCAAAGAAGCTACAAATTTGAAGAGAGCTCTCACCTCATATACCTCTATGTCAGGCCAACTCATTAACTGGTCTAAAATCTCTATTCTTTTTATCAATACTCATGAAGAAAGACAGAGAAAAATATCAATAATTTTAGGGTGAAATACCGGTACTCTTCCTTCCTCTTACCTGGGATTACCTCTATGCACTAAACCTCCAGATAGCTTCTAGAATTCTATCATTGATAGATTCAATAATAAGCTTGCTAGATGGAAAGGGTCTCTCTTAAGTAATTCAGGGAAATTCCAGCTCCTCAAATCAACTCTTCAAAATCTCCCAGTTTATGTGCTGAGCCTTTTCAAGATACCTCAAAAAATTTCAATGATTATTGAAAGGATCTAGAAAATATTCCTCTGGTCTGGAGTGGAAGAAAAGAAAATATTTATCCTAGTGGCTTGGGAAAGTGTTTGTAAACCCAAATGTTGTGAAAGGCTTAGATTGAGATCAATTAAAAAAGTTAACAAAGATCTTTTGGCTAAACAACTATGGAGAATCTATGGGAACCAAAAAAGATGGAATGGGATTATCAAAAATAAATATCTCTTTAACTATAATACTCTAGAGGATTTCATCATTAATGGTGAAAACCTCAATGGATCTAACATATGGAACAGTATTAGCTCTTCTAAAGACCTCATTATTAAAGGGCATAGATGGAAGCTGGGGGGTGGAAGGAGAATTGAATTCTAGGAAGATTTTTGGATCCAAAAGGACCCTTTATCTAGCAACCAAGATTGGAAACAAGCTATTGATCATTGTACATAAAATATTGGGGTAAAAGTGAAAGATTACTGGCCAAGTAATAAATGGAGGAATCTTGGAGACAGAAAAAAGATTCATATCCCTCTAGCATTATCTGCAAAGCTGGTTTATTCAGAATAACCACTAGGATAAAATCATTTGGGTCCCTAAGCCTGATGGTAATTACATTATGGCTTCATCCTGTGATCTTATTTCTAAAAGGGAGGAAATACCTTTATGTTAGCAATTTTGGTCTAAATTTCTAATCCCCAAAATCAAATTATTTTTTTAGATCTTAGCTCAGAACAAACCTCTAACCCTTGATAATCTTAGTAAAAGATGTTTTAATCTCCTGAATAGATGTTTTCTATGTATGTAAGAGGGTGAATTCTATGATCATATTATGATGAATTTCTCCTTTACCCATAGGGTTTGGGAACTAATCCTTAAAAAATAGAATCTTTGATGGTTTTTTCCTCTTCTTTGGTAGGACTTTGTCAAGCAATGGTGTTGTCCTCTATCGGACAATTTTGCTAAAGAATTATGGAAGCTTTTATTTCCTCATTTCTACTGGAACATCTAGAATGAAAGAAATAGTAGAGTGTCCAGGGAAAATTACTCTAAACCCTAAGTGGTCAACAATCTAATCAATAGAGGGTTGGAGGAAAACTTCAATTCTTCTATCAACAACAACACTACCAAATTTTCCCCTCAAATTTCCTAGGAGAACATAAGAAAGTGGCCCTTTTGTACCCCAGTCTCCAACTCTATTCATCTAAGAATGCTTGCTACTTTTACTTCCCTTCCTTTTGACAAGGTTGAAGATAATTTTGATGGTGCGGCTAAGGTCGACCTGAGAGTGGCAGGTGGAGGTGGAATAATCAGAGATTGGATGGGAATTTTTGTTGGTGTGGTTGTGGTCCCTCTAGGAGTTTAATCCAATCATAGAGATGAAGAAATGGCTGATATCAACACTATTATGTTGGTAGAAGAGATGGGACGTAAAAAATTTTGGGTGGAAGGAGACTCTCTCAATATTCTCAATAACATAAAAGGCATAAGAAATTTGTCTTGGTCTGTCGAACACATCATTGATAAAATTAATCAAATTACTTCAAAATTTGATTATTTCTATGTTACTCACAACTTTCATGAAACTAACCATGTTGCAGATAGTCTGGCTAACCTTGGGGGTAGAAGTGATGTCAATAGTAAGTGGCACAGATAAACTAAGATTAATGACAAGATCAACTCAATTATTAATCATGACATAATCAATAAAAAAGAGGGATTTATTAGTAGTAATGATCACAATGTGTGAATTAAATTTTAATTTGTGTAATTTCAAAGCAAAGTGCCAGGTGGTGATTAACTATATTCATTACTATTTTGTGTCACATGCTTTCTGGGTCATAAAATTTGAGAAGTTGCAGAATTTCAACCATTCAAAGCATTTTGAGTGTAGTCTGAGATATTTGGAGAGATAAAAACTTGATAATAAGTTGATGATAACCTGTGTCCATAGAAATATGAAGAAGAAAGTTGAGATGGGTGGTGATCTTAAGAGGGAGGAACCGGTGGAATGTAAGTGGATCCATGAAAAATAATTCTAGAGAAAATTGAAGAAGGGTAAAGTGCACCATTACCTGAAACGGTTGAATAGTAATGACAAAAATATTACTAAGGCTTTTATCACAAGGTGGGATAGTGGCAAGGTGAACTTAGTAGGGAAGTCCTTCACTCTGACTCTTGACCTTCTGGCTGAGATAATGGGGCTCCCTCTTGAGGGTATTCACTTCTCTAAAGACAAGAAGATGGAAACAAGGTGTATAAAGACTTCCCAAAGACTGATGAGGAGAGAGCAATGCTGGTGAAAGGTAATGTTGATTATGTAAACCTAGATAATGTCAAACACATATAGGCTTGTGTCCTTAGGGATATTATGGAATAATTCACCCTAGATGGTAGGTACTCTAGGGTTTAAAATTATCATTTTGTGTTGGTGAATCATTTCAGACATAATACTAGGGTTTCCTTTCCATTCTATCTCCTTAGATCTCTTAATCAAAGTATTGTGGATCATAAAGTTAGGGCTTCTTGTTCTGCATGAGGGGCTTATTATGCTCATTGCAAAGTATTCCAAAGATCATATCTCAAAGCTGACTCCTAAATAGATTTCTAACACTAAAAGAAATGGCTTTGAAACTTCTTCTCGGAAGAAAACTAGTACTGGTTTGAGCAAAATGTCCTGAAAGGTGAGCTCAATTTAAATTGATACCAAGCTATCTATTTTTGATGAGGTTGAAGGTATGAAGTCGAAGGAAAAACTGGAAGAGGTCTCCTCTGAGGAAGAAGAGATGGCTAAAGGGGAGCCGAGTAATAGAGAAATTTTTCATTCTGTTACTCCTAATAATGGACCTGAAAAAGGTATGGATGAGAAAAATATATTGTCTATTGAGGCTATAAATGATTCTGGAAAGGAAATCCCTGAGGAGGTTACTGAAAAAATCAATAATAGTGTGGAAATTTACATTGATAATACTCAAAATAATAGTGGTGATGATCTTGAGAACAAGGAGATTGAAGCATATAGCCTGGATAATAATATGAAGGAGTATGCTGAAGAATCTGACAATGAGGAAGAGAATATCAATGATAATCATGGGATTAAGGATGATGAAACCCAAGTTGACAATAATATTGTTGATTCAGAGAAAGATGAAGTAGATTCTGAGATTAACCCTACTCTTCCTGACAGTCCTAACGGATAAATTGAAGAAACATGAAAGAAAATACAGAATCACAAAAGCATAGAGGAAGATCTGTGGGACCATGAATTTAAATTCAAAAGAGTCACAAACATTAGTTTGATGCAAGCTGCAAGAAATAAAGCCATGTATGGCTATAATATTGATAAATGGGTCCAAGAAGATATCCAAGAAATTTGCACTAGGCTCAAAGCTTTGGAGGCGAGGAATGCTCTACTTGAGGAGACCATTGTCAAAATGCGAAATGATGCAGAAGAGTATCAGAAAGGAAAGAATGGTTCTGAGAAGGTAACTTATAATTCTACTAAGCTAGAAGAAATTATTTCTAAAGCTATTAACAATACGTTTAAACCAATCAAAGAGAAATTGAATAATAGTAACATCATGATGAAGAAGTTGATCACAATGAATAATGTGGGGATGAAAACTATAGTTGATAATCTGAATGCCCTATGTGCTCTACTGGAAGGGAATAGCTCTGAGAAATTTAATGATGAGGAAGATGAGAAATAGGATATTTAGTTGTCTAGACCTAGTTCTAGAACAAGATCTAGTACCAGAAAGAAAAATGCTTCCCAAGCCAAAGATATCACCAATCTGAAAGAGTCAATTCAGAATATTCAGAACTAGATGGTGGAGGCTGAAGAGTTTGTTAAAATGTTGGACTGATCCTGAAGCTGGAAGGTTTTTTTTTTGCACCCATTTTGCTGGAAGTTTCTTTGTTTTGGGTGTCCCTTTTTTTATCTTTCTCTTCACTATGTAATTTGGGGTTATCCCTTTTTGGTTTATGTCAGTTGTTTTGATAGAGTGTTGTCACTTTATGCTTGAAATGACTATTTTTTTTCTGCTTTGTTAAAGGGTTTCAGGGCCCCTTCAAAACCTATAGTTTGTTGGAATAATGGAATGATGTGTACCCTTTAAAAATTTTAGTCAATTAACCTTAATCCTTTAGTAATCAATTCCTTGCATTACTAACCATATGTGTTATTCTTTCTTTATGCATGTAATAACAATTCATAAACTTAATTTGTATGTAAACATTCATAGAAACATTCATGAAATGTAATGACACATGACACAAGATTTGGTAATGCAGAAAACCCCTGTTAGAAGGTAAAAACTATGGTGGGGATGAAACCCACAAAACTTCACTATCTGCAGAATGGAAGGAGTCCGTTGAGGCTTATGTTAGTCCAAGTCTGGTATTTGTCCTTCTTAAGTGATTTCTTGAGTCGCCATTATGTTTTCTGATAATATTAAGTTCCTTAATATTTTTTAGTCCAATCATTCACTAAGGATTTTGGTCCTGTGGTTTTGTCGTGCTTGGAAAAGTGTAAAGTTTATTTGCTAAAAATTTTCTTGAACAGGTTTGAACACCTTCAAACAGCCTTGAACAGGTTTGAACTTAGTTCAAACTGGTTCAAGGTAGTTTGAGGTGGTTCTTATTTCTAAAATAATTTTGATAGGTGTATAAGTTGGCAAAAATGATTTTTGTGTTTATAAGTAGGGGGAATACTAAGGCTATACAGAAAGAAAGAACTTGGGCATATCAGTATGGGATCTATTTCTTAAATATTGACTCAAAGGATTGAAGGGCTTGAACAATGTTTAACACATGTGAACCATCTTGAACTTTGTTCAAGGGTGTTCAAAGGTATTCAAAGATGACATGAGGCAGCAAAGGAAAGGTGATTTTCAAATAGCTCAGCAGTGGGTCCTATGGAAATGAGGGTATTTAATGCAAGAAATTAGTGGCACTAGTTAAATATGCCTGAGGTGTCAAATCAATCATTAATTCATACGACATCAAAGATTGTGCAAGTAACAGTAATGAATTGCATGCATAAGTTGTCACATCATGCTTTTTATCTTTTATTGCCATAAAGATTTGTAATTAATGATTAAATCTTTCACAATCTCTATTTAAGCTCATCATTATGTTCATATTTTTAAATAATGTCATAATTGAGAGCTGAGCGGATGAAAGGTAAGGACTTTGGAGCTCCATTATTCATAGGTTTCTACAAAATAAGGTGATTCAGGTTGCCCTCGCTGCAATGTTTTAAATTTAAAATTGCAAAATATTCAGAGAACTCTGTGGTAGATGCAAGATTGTTACAGTTATGAAGTCTTCTTTTCACCTATTTAGGAGTGTTTGAGTCTATTTTATGAAGGATTAATTGTGATAGACACTAACTTGGAGGGTTATGACTTAGAAGGTTTATCGAAAAGGATTTCCAATTCCCTAGAAAAAAATTCTAGCTTTGGAAATTCTACATAGCGGACTCTGCATTGTCGCTACATTTCCTCCCCCTGTAATTTTCCCTGAGTTGATTTATGAATGCATTCACAATTACAACCAAACAACTAAGTCTATTCTTAAAAAGGATGGCAGTGTCTTATTGTATGTTAATAGGGAAATTGTATCCTTACCTTTCCACATTCCAGAGAAGAGCTTTTGTACCTTTTCCCTGCACATTCCCTTGTCAAATTCAAAGAAAATGCAGATGGAAATCATACTTCTATGGCTAAACACTGGTTATTAAACCCTCGGAGAGGAGGTTCATGTCTACCCAAAAATTTCAACAGAAGTCATGTACACTCCTATATCAATGACGTTATAGTGATGCTGCAAAGATTGAGATGGTCCCCAGAGACTTATTTCTTCTTTGACTGGTTATTTTGTTATGTTCAAATTGTCCTGGAAGGAAAACAAATCATGGACTAGGTTGAGCTAATTTATAGCTCCATGAGAGAGAAACTTAATAACTCAAAACTTACTGGAAGTAGCATTTTCATGTCATCCTATCTTATTTATTGTTTAGCCTATAGTAGAAAATGGAGTGAAATGCCTCATGAGCCTTGGTTAGATGTTATGTGTGTTTACGAATATAATTTCCCTATCTTGTACAAAATTTATATAATCCAAAATTATAGGAGAGTACATGATACCTTTATGGACAAGATTTTTTTTGAATTAATCAGAGACTCTGCTAGAAGGATGAGCTCAGAAGATCAGGGGTTCGTGACTAAGTTTGGAAGATTCTACACCTAGTTCTCTAGATTCACCTACATTAGGGTTGGCGGATTTGAATATTCTCCCATGAGGTTTGTAATACCCACTCATGTTTTTCTTTTTAGTTTAGGATGCTATACTCTTTAGGCATCAATTTCAGTTGTTTGGCCGAATTAGTTTAGGATGCTATACTCTTTAGGATGCTATAAATGGTTTATCGATGTTTTCTCTATTTTTGGGTGTTTCTAGAAACCCTAGGTCTATATTTCTATCATTTTCTATAATCTTAGCATCGTAGGGTTACGCTGTCAAATTTTCAAAAAGAAATACCCTCTAGGTCTCCTAGAACACGAAAAATTAAAACCCTTGATATAGTTTGTACTATAGAAGAAATCAAATTTATAATTAATTGATGTTCATTAGTTTCAGGGTTTTGGAGGAGCTTGGATCTATGGTTTTCATAATTATATATTCCCTATTATGGTTCAAACATGCTGTCAAAATTTTGTATTTATATCTCTCATAAATCTCCTATAAATTGAAAAATCATTCTGCCTATAGCTCTGACTATAGAGGAAAAAAAAAATGTTCAGCCTTATGTATTTGCATTGGAAAAATTAAATCATTGGGAAAAAGTGTACTCTCTGTAAAAAAAATACAGAGTGGTGAATTAAAAAATAATTCACCAGAAGTAAAAAAAAATATATTCCCCTTCCTTATTTTAGATTTTTGTTTTCAGAATTAATAATAAAAGAAAATAAACTATGTTTGTTAGAAAGGAAAGAAAATACATTAAATTTAATGTATTTGATAGTTTCAAAAAAAAAATTAATTTTTGAAGGGAGGGGTGGTGGGACCCCATCCCCACCAACTCCCCTCCACTTCTCCTTCCTGCGCAGTGTTGTAGCGCATGGGGAGGAGGACAGTGGTCCCCCCCGCGCAGTCCTATGTGATAGGACTGTTACACATGGGTTGGCAGGGGTACCTGTGTGGGCCCCCCACCCTTGTTATGCCATGTTTTATATTTTTTTTAATTTAAATTAAGTTAGTTTAATTTAATGTTTAAAGTGGTATTTAAACTTAGTTAAATTTTGATCTTTGTTTTAATAAATTTATTTTATTAAATAAATGAATTTTGTCATTAAAGTTATGTTAATATATTTATTTTTATTAATGTAGTTTTAATTAGTTTAATCAGTTTTAACATATACATATATATGTATTTATAATTTTTTTTAATTAATGTGAATGTTAGGGTTTGATAT
>MU227959.1:1076806-1096109 GCA_018584345.1 Thuja plicata | reverse complement strand
TTATATTATGTATGTACATGTGTGTTCTTTGATGATAGGATTGCAGGTACAGGGCATCGTCTTCCCTGAATTGGCAGGAGTGAGTGTGCCCATAAATATTCATCTCAATGGTAAAGAGGGGAGGTAATATACAGATCCAAAACCCTAACCTAAGCCTAATTGTCCTAATGTAGGATGAGTTTTAGTATGACTACCTTATCCGAATTTGTCTAGGTTGACAGAATTCGAATACCCCCTCTCTTGAGTTTGTGTGTGTTTTGCTTGATTATGCTTTCAGGTGATTTTTGGATTATTGAGTGATTTTCCATATTCTTTGATTTAATGGATTATAGTTGAATTGATTATTTAATTATATCATAAGTTTATTTTAAATAATTAATAAAATTGAAATATTTGAATATTTTGATTTAATTAAATATTTAATTGAAAACTATATTGTATGAGCTTATATGATTAATTAAATAATTAAATATTTGGTTGCATGCATTATTGTGACATAAATATTTAATCTATTTAATTAAATATTTTATTAATTACATGTGCATAATTGTGTTGAAAAAGTATTTCAAATTCAAAATATCTTAACTTGTTATTAGGAGTCTAAGTTGAGTTGTGGCAATTAAGCATATTTTATTTAATTAATTTGGATTTACTTTCAATTTTCAAGTTGAGTTAAACTAGGGTTTGACTTGGGAGTTGTCATTCATCTTTGCATGTTTTGGGGAATTTGAATCTCTTTAGGGGGAATTGGTCATTCATTCTCTCATAACAGGTTTTTGAAAATTGGAGAGCTCTTGGTGATTTAGGGGTTTTTGAAGAATTGTGGATTGTTGTGGATCTTGGTTGCTTTGGAAGTTTCAGGGTTTTCTATTTCTTGTGTGTGTGTGTGTTTGGATCTACATTGTGCTAGATCTGTCGTTGAATTGGGCTTGAGGGTTTCAGATCTACATTCATCCTCCAAGCTACATTCTTCTGTTTCTTGCATTGGATTAAAGGTAGGTTTCATTTGCCTTGTATGGATTCAATTTCGTGGATCAGAGGTTTTATGTGATGTTTTAGTGCATGTTCCTTAATTTTGGTCTTTAAATGGTTTATAGATGTTTTCTATGTTTTTGGGTGTTTCTAGAAACCCTAGGTCTATATTTCTATCATTTTCTATAATCTTAGCATCGTAGGGTTATGTTGTCAAATTTTCAAGAAGAAATACCCTCTAGGTCTCCTAGAACACGAAAAATTAAACCCTTGATATAGTTTGTACTATAGAAGTAATCAAATTTATAATTAATTGATGTTCATTGGTTTCGGGGTTTTGGAGAAGCTTGGATCTATGGTTTTTGTAATTATATATTTCCTATTATGGTTCAAACATGCTGTCAAAATTTTGTATTTATATCTCTCATAAATCTCCTATAAATTGAAAAGTCATTCTGCCTATAGTTCTGAATATAGAGGAAAAAAAATAAATAAATAAATATTCAGCCTTATGTATTTGCATTGGAAAAATTAAATCATTGGGAAAAAGTGTACTCTCTGTAAAGAAATACAGACTGGTGAATTAAAAAATAATTCACCAGAAGTAAAAAAATATATATTCCCCTTCCTTATTTTAGATTTCCATTTTCAGAATTAATAATAAAAAAAATAAACTCTGTTTGTTAGAAAGGAAAGAAAATACATTAAATTTAATGTATTTGATAGTTTTTAAAAAAAAATTAAAAATAAAAAAATTAATTTTTGAAGGGAGCGGTGGTGGGACCCCATCCCCACCAACTCCCCTCCACTTCTCCTTCCTGCGCAGTGTTGTAGCGCATGGGGAGGAGGATAGTGGTCCCCCCGCGCAGTCCTATGTGATAGGACTGCTGCGCATGGGTTGGCAGGGGTACCCGCGTGGGCCCCCCACCCTTTTTATGCCATGTGTTATATTTTTTAAATTTAAATTAAGTTAGTTTAATTTAATGTTTAAAGTGGTATTTAAACTTAGTTAAATTTTGATTTTTGTTTTAAAAACTTTGTTTTAATAAATTTATTTTATTAAATAAATGAATTTTGTCATTAAAGTTATGTTAATATATTTATTTTTATTAATGTAGTTTTAATTAGTTTAATCGGTTTTAACATATACATATATATGTATTTATAAAAATTTTTAATTAATGTGAATGTTAGGGTTTGATATATATATATTATTGTTTTTTTTTTCTTAAAAAAAAGTGGAATGGGCAATATTACTTAATAATTAACTGTTAATTTCCAGTTAATAAGTTATATTGATTAAACTAGTCAATGTTAAGTCTTACATTGCTAATTCTAAGATGATTGAGACATCGAGTGTAAACAAATTAAATTAATTAATTTACTGGTTATTTTGATTGGATCATTTAGGATGCTAAGGGTAGTTTTAAATGGATTAAGTTCCAGTGACGTTGGCTACTTTAGATTAAATAATAAACGCAAATGGATTAATAGATGGATAAGTGGGTTACATTGCATGTTTATGGGTGATTTAATTAGATGTAAATGTATCTACTTAAGCTTATCTTTCCGTCTTTAGTACGTATTCACCCTATGCACCCTTATGGTCTTCTTTTGCTTATAAGTTCACTTTTCAGTCCTTTAAGACGTTCTATTTCTATGCATTTTCGTGGATCTCTTGTGCTTGTATATGTTGTTATTTGGGGGCATTAGATGACCTAGGATGTATACAGAGGCTGGGGGTGAGTGTTTATCTTTTCGGTTACTTCATGGTGTATGTGTTGTTAGATATTACCCTAAACTGACCATGATGACCCTTTCGATTATGTACCTGTATGTGTACCTATGTGTGATCATTCCTGTTGTATGGGACACCGATTTGGGTTACACTAGAGTTGTGACCTATGCTAGATCTATTAGGATCTCTGAGCCTAGGGTAGGTTACCTAGATGCGTAGTAGGAGGTGGCTTGCAATAAGTTCTATGTCCGTAAGAGACTACTGGGCTGCTTATTGTGGAGTTTCTTAATAAGTGATAATTAAAGACATATTTGAGAGATTAAAATAAATTAATAAGATGTGCCCTCACCCATGCTTGAGTGCTAGTATAGACTAAGATGGTGTTGGAGAAGATGTTAGTTTCCCTGCGACGTATCTGACATAGTTAGTGGACCTTGTCAGTATGAGAGGACATTAGCTTCGTGTATGTTCACTTAGGTGCCGAAATCCGTTGTGATTATCTGGGCTGAACTTAAGGGTAGACATACAGGATGACACCTTCCTTTACACATGCTAGATTTCCTACATTGTCAGTTGCCTCTTGATTAGTGAGTCTTACCTTTTGTGATGATTAGTACACCAGATTAGAGAGCTATCAGGATCCCTTTCTTAGTGGTTATGTCTTGTTGGTTTTGGATATCCAATTGGGATCTGTTGTCATCTCCTCAGCACGATGGGGTAGACCTTTGTGGTTCCACACGGATGGGTGGTAGTGATTCTTTATCTATTGAGATTTGATGTCCTTGTACCAGGTGCTAGATGGTTTTTTTGCAGATGATCTCTTTATGTTCCTTCATCATTTATTATGTAATTTGATTATTGTATATCTTATATTAGTGTATCGCATGTGATACCTAATCTGGAAATTGTAATAGTAAGTAGTTTAGAGTGATTACCACATACGCTACGACATGTGCAGTGGATGTGAGTTATGGTGGTTTCATGGTTATCCATGAGGTTTGTAATTATGGTTATGTAATTTGTATTGGTTATGCTTAATCACATGGAATCTTTTGTTATATTGTTAGTTGTGTTTTTCTTTAAGTAATTCAATGTCATGGGACCCTTGAGTCGTGTGATCTATGTGAGTGTAAGACATGTGTATAAATGGTAATCGCTTCTGCGTGATTGTATGTTTATTTATGTTAACTTTAAAAAAAAAAAATTATTCAGCACACATAGTGACATGTTTTAGGTTAATCTCTCTTGGGTTCCCTGGCGGGGCATTACAAGGTTTCCTAGGTATGCCTTTGACTATTTTGTTCTTGTAGAATTCTTTAGGCAACTTGCTACTATGCTTAAAAGATTCCTCCTAGAGGAAGAATGGGAAAAAGTGTTTCCAATACAACTAGGTAAATTTTCATGTGGTTTTGTGGAAGATGCAATTAGCATATGGAGTGACTTAAGGCATTTTGATTTCAAGTTTTACACTGAAAGAGCAAGATTTGACAATAAGAATTTTTCTACTGGAATCCTAGGGCTCAAGTATCATATGTTTCTTGTCCCCCATCTTGAATGTTTTTGGGAGGAATGCTCCGATGAGTCTCAAGTCAAAGAAAGAGAACATAGAAGACTATGCATATCCCAGATTATGTCTATGAGGTTGAAATTCAATGTGGAAGGGGTGACTGATGACAGTCCAAATTTGATTGAACCAAATTGCAATAAATCCATGGAAAGTGAAGAATATGATATTGACTGGATAGTAGATGAAGAATATGATATTAAACAGAGAATGTAGCATGTGCTTCAATTAACTAAGAAGTGGTTGTAGAAAAGAAGAAAGCAATCTAGTCCTAAATCAATTGAAGTTAAAACTTCATCTTTATCTTCCCCTCCCCCTGTTTCTACTCTTCATAAACCAATTGACAATGTAGGATCCTCAAGGAAGTAGTGAACTAGGAGTTCCAAGAAGAAGCCTGTTGTAGAATCCTCACTTATAGTTTCACCTCATCGAATCACCAGATCAAGGACCCAGTCTCAAAGTAAAGAAAAGATGACTCAAGAGAATGTAGAGATGATCAACCTAGATGATGATAAATTTGGTGACATGAGTTACCAAATTAGGGAAGATGAACAAGTAGGGAAAGATATTTTTGATTTGGAAGACGTGACATTGGACATGATGGACACACCTGCAAAGATAACTAAGAAATCAGGTGTAGCAAGTACAATGCCAAAATGGATGACCACCTCTATGAACAAGAAACAAAGTCTAGTTCCTATTTCCATCTTGGTGTAGGATATTGTGAGTAAATATGTTCATAAGACTCCAAAAGCTAAAAAGGTTAAGATAACTGCTCAGATGTTTACTGACAAAAAGACAGGGAAATGGACTACTGAAGTGGCCACTTACAGGCCAAAAGAAGAAAAATAGGAAGTTTCAACAGAAGACTTTGAGGTAACAAAAATTGAGTTGGGGACCATGGATAGGGTAGGTAAAAACTATTTGTTTAAAGAAACCGCCTAGCAAATGTTGATGACATCTTGGAAGGATAGTAAAGGAAAAAAAAGGAGATGAAGCAGACCATAGTGTCTATATCCCAATTTATCAATTCCTTTTGCAATTTTGACACCACGCCTTTGATCTAGTCCCCACTTGTCTTTAATCTAAACTTAGCGGAAAGCAAAAACCTACTAAATCAAGTTTAGCATGGTCGGGTCTTAGTCTCTTCTGTGGATGAATGGATGTCTCAGGTAGTTAATAGAGGTCACCAGTATATTAAAGACTTTCATGTGGTTCTCCATGATACTGAGGCCATAATGGGATAATTACAGACTCAGTGAAAAGTCTAGGATGGGGAAGAAGAGAAATGGGTCTCTACGATGAGGAAATTCCTGCATATAGACAAGTATGGTTTCAATAAGTTCTGCACTGAGAAATCACTAAATTCCAATGAATAATCAATCTTCTTCATTCTCAGAAAGAACATAAGTTGTAGGATTTATACCATTAGAAATACCATCACTAAAACTAAGGAGTATGAAGCTGAGGCCAAACAGATTCAGAAAGCTAATCTGAATGAATTGAAAGTCATCAACTTCACTTACACCTATCCAACAACTAATGGACAACATGAATTAAAAGGATCCCTAGAAGCCTTTGACTCAGCCATGAAAATAATTAAAGAAAAAGCTAATCCTAAGGCCACAGATCTCACACAATTGGCAGGGATAGATTCAATGCTATACCTGTGCGTTGATCAGTTACTTGGGCTGGTGGAAAAGGTAAAGAAGCTGAAGTGGAGCAAAGAGGCCTCAATGGTCCAAATTGTAAATTTAAAGGTCCCACGTCTACATGTTGCAAAGGAGTTGATCCAAGCACACAAAGAGTGGAAGGCCACCCAGTCTGTTGTCGAAGAAGATGGAAGCTCAATGGGAAGTGAGGATCGCACCATGGAAAAAGAGCCTTATTTAGACAATTAGTTTCTCTTTGAAATTGCATGCAAGACTCTTAAGGATAGCTATCCTTTTTAATTGGGTTTCATTTTATAACTTCTTACTTGAGAGGTTGAGTTTTCAGGGAGACCTCTTAGCATTTTAAAAACTATAAGTACTGGTACTAAAAACATTGAAAAGGTTCAAGAAAACTGATCATAACTGAACATTTTAATTTTAGGTGTGGTATTTTTTAGAGATTGGGTGACAGATATTGACTAAATCTGGTGTTACTATTGAAAAACAGGATTTTACATGGTTGCATGTGTTGCAATTTTGGAATACATTACAATTAAGCTTTCAGATCTTCTTTATTTGAGATGAATGATAAAATCTTCTATTTTGACACTCTGTTTTATTCTGTGGCATATTTTTGTGAATTCATAATAGCCTGATTATATCTGTATTCTATTATTTTATAGTTGTTGATCATTTAATTTTATGCAATCATTACTGATAGAAAAATTGTTCTTTTTCTCTCCTTCTCTATATTTTTTTATCTTTTCTAAGTTAATACTATCATGCTTCTCATCTAAGAATGAGGAAGTAGCCTTTATAAACTTTCAGGTTAAAATTTAAAACTATAGAATTGGTGTTATCAAAATATTTAAAATTATTCCTAGGGTGTTGTACCTAGGATCAAATTCAGAGGGAAGTGAGTAAAGAGCACATACCCAACTATTAGTTGTTATTTGTCTTTCAAAGGGGGTATAGATTTATTCTGTCAAAGATATACTGAAGGACAAATTTGTTCGCTAACAGCTTACAAGTTTGATCACTTATGATGATCTTACCCTGTTAGGAGTAACATGTTTACACTGGTTAAGTTCTACTCTGTTAAGAACCTTAGAAACATTGTTTAGTGTGCACTTGGTTAAGAGATTTACAAAAGGATTGTTAAATCCACCTTCTCAAAGGATTTCTTCTATTTTCTACACTTGTTAGAATGTATTCAAAAATACTTATTGATCAAAGTATATGCAATCTAGAATTACTGATTACATATCAATTAAAGATTACAATATGATGTATCACCTATAGTGACTGATTAATACATTTGTTCTGTTTGGTAGCCTTGGATCTTGTTCTTTATCATGGATTCCATCTTTTGTTATCCTTCTACATAAAAAAAAATTATGATCCATAGATGTGTCTACTGCTACAATCATCATCACATCATCATGTTTTGATTGATTACACATCTTTTTATATAATTAATTTGACCTAAATAAGTTTCACGCTTTACAATGATAACTCTATGATCAAAGACTGACAACTTGACCTTGATCTCCTAGTTTGCATGTTTTCAATCAATTAGACTAACTAAAACAATTATAATTACTTTACTTGTCCCTCAAGAAGTGGATTTAAAGCTAATCTTTAAGCTAAATATAAAACTTAGGTATTTTATTTGACGTGTAAGTCATAACCACATTTCTCAGAATAAAGTTGTCTCTCGATAGACTAGTATTGGGGTTTGCTCTTTAGTCTGCCTTTCAGGTTTCTCTGTAGACTTTCCTCTCAGGTTCCTCTGTTGTCTATTATTCTAGTTTACATTGTAACCTGTGTTGTTGGGTTCCCTTGCAAAGTTGTCTGTCGGGTTCCTCTATGTAATTGTTAAGTCGGGTTGCACTATAAATATGTCTTTTGGTGATCATGTACCGACAGTTCAAAAAATGTTTCCCTTGTATACTAATGTGAAAATATGTCATCAATCTCCCCCTTTGACATTAGTATCAAAAACTGATATGTGCAAAAACTAAAATGTTTAGTATGTACACCATGTGTTCACCTTGTTATTATGACTCCCCCTATGTGCATGTCGATATAGTATATGTACATGTATATACACTTGCCTTTATAATATATCCCATTTTCATTATTTCCCCATTTTACCTTATCAACTTTATTTGTCACATATTATTTCCCCCTTTATTGATAATAAGGGCAAAGGTGTAATACTTACAACTTGTAAAAAATGTGGGAATGAGAGTTCTGCATGTCTTCCATCATTTTTTCTCATTTCTCCTTAAGGTGTTCCAGGGCCATGTGCTCCAGTGTTATTCTTGCATGCATATCATAGATACTCTCGGTGACAAACATCTCCGAGGTGGAAATCAATTGTCTTTCCGTAGTCATATGATGTTGCAGTAATGTAAGATTTGGTAGCAATAGATCTTGAAGCTTGGTTACCTCATCTCTGAATTTTGTTTCTGCCTCTAAAATCTCAAGTCTCAACCTTTTAGCTTCCATAATATTTTCATAATGCAAATTGATTGCATTTTCATTGGTTGTAATACCTTGTGCACTAGCATTTAGATTTGCGTCTATCTTTGCAATCTTCTCACTATTATCCTTAGTACATTTCTCTAATGTGCATAACTTCTGAACTAAGGTTATAGATTTTGAAATGATTGGTTCCAATTCATTGACTAGCTCAAATAGCTTTACCTTTCTCTTGGCCACTTCTTGGCTGATTTTCTCTTTCAATTGTATTGATACTTTTTCTCTGCACATTCTTCTATTGTCTTCTCTGCATCCACATTCTATGATGTGATGGTGTTTGTAAGAACTATTAATTAATCAAGTATAAGAGCATCTTGATCAATGTCGGTATCATGTACAATCTGTAGAATTATTTCCTTGGTTTTCTCAAGTACCCGTGTGTCCTTGTTCTCCTTTTTAAGATTATCTTGGATATCTTTCCTTTTACAAAGTTCAGCATACTTTGTAAGTGACTCTAGATCCAATGTCCTCATATCACAGTTTGGTATCTCAATGATCTCATCCAGGGTGACTAGATTCTTCTTCTTCTTCTTTGAAAGTGTAGTGGAGGCACCTGTATGTAGTACCATAGCAAGTTCTTTTGCTTGGTTTGATGTACTTGATGAAGGCTTTGGAGGTGTTATGCCTTTTATTTGCTACTCAATGTCTACCTGTTGGTTTGGTGGGGATGTCTCCACATCAACCTTAGCTTTATTAGCAACTTCTCCTTTAGTATCCTTGGGAGTGGCATCATCTTTCTTCTCTTCTTCACCTTTATGTTTCTTCTCTCCATATGTTTCTTTTTGTTCTTCATTTGTGTTTTTTTGTTCCTCTTCACCCTTATCCTCAGGTATGCTTACATCATGCTCTGGTATTGTATCTCTTGTTTCTGTGATTATATTGATAGCTTGTATCAATAATGGCATTTGGCCCAGTATATTAACCTATTCATTATCTGTTGTTATGTCATGTTCCTTGGATTTCTCAGAGACGACAGTGACATCTTCATCTACCTTTACCTCATTGGCAGGATCTTTAGTGATATCTATTATTGTCACATCTTGGTTTGTGATGTTTGTTGTGTTCTATAATGACTGCAAAATTTGAGGAATGTCATCCATTTCTTTACTAGCTTCAGTGTTCAATTCAACTTGATTTTCATCCTTGTTATCATTTATAAGAATTTTCTCTAGGCTCGGTTTTACTTGATTTTCTTCATTGTGAGGCTTGTCAGTGAGTGTTAATACTTGTTCAGAGCTTGTGTCCTCTTTAGGTACATTGAGTATTTTCCTCCGAGCATCCTCACTTTCTCTGTCAAGCTCAATTAAGTTTCCCTTTAGTACTTTGTAGGCTCTCAATTTTTCTGAGAACTTCTTTGAATGTAGCTTCATCATTTCTTCAATTTCTTCCATTTTGGACTTGGGTGGCATAACAGAAACTAGGGATCTTTCCCTTATCTATTTTTTAGAATTCAATGCAAATGTCCACCTTGTCGATAACCTATCTAGAAGTTCTTGTGGCATCTTATTTTCAAATTGTATAGGTATATATTTTAAAATACACATTGTCTTGATGATGTATTCTTCTATTTTTTTCTGATCCTCGGGATTCAAAGTTAGCCATTTTCTAGTCTTAGGCTCAGTTATTGAACCTAACCAGATGATTGATGCAGCAAATTCATCAATTGTAGTAGGAAGTTTATTCTTTACAGGTTGTTCATCTTGTTCAGTGTCTTTTATATCTTCCTTGGTTTGAATTAGTCTTTTTCTCCTCTTTCATTCTAAAATTTGTCTGGTTTGAGGCTTCCTCTTGTAATTCCTCACTTGTCCTTTCTTAACCAGTGATGAACTTGCATCTTTATTTTTCTGACTCCTTGTCTTAGATGTAGTAGTATTTCTTGTCTTCTTTGGGGGTGGTGCATCAGACTCTGTTGATTCAAAGTCACTCACTTGTTCATCTTCACTGACGGTTGACTGTCCCTTGGTGTCTTGTTGTTGTTTTGTTTCTTCATCATCTATCGACAGCTTTTTCTTAAGAGTATTTACCATTTTATCCTTCAATCTATCTATTTTCTTCACTACTAGGTTGGTCGTTATTCTTTCCTTGGCCTCTTCATATGTTCCAAACCTTAGTAGTTATTTTTCTAATGATTCATTTAATAATGTTTTCATAGCATTGCTGGCTTGATCTATGTTGATCTCATATTCAAGTGGTGCTAACCATGTTGTTCTTGATACAATTGGTTTGATCAAGGTGGTATTGGTGTCCACCATAAAACAAATATCTACTTTATATTGTTCTACCATTTGTTCTAGTATCCTCATCTTTTTATGTATGTTGTCCTTGAATCTAGTAAAATATTCATCCATGACTGATGTAAATTTGTCACCTAGTGACTTGATGAATTCACTGGTTTGAATTGTCATTTGTCGGGTAGTATCCCAGTTGACATTACCGATAGATGGAAAGAAGTCTTGAAAGTAGAAAAATATGCACATTAGAAGTGATCCGAACTTACATGAATTAGACTTTGCAGACCTGATTCTCCTCATGTTCTCATCTAACTACTTTAGTAGAAGCTTAGATAGATCCAACTGTAATCCCTTATTTACAATTTTGTGAGAAGTGTCTACTACTCTGCATGCAATACTATTCATCCTGTTGGCTTGGAATATCTTGTATCCAAGGTACACATGCACCAAATTTCAGTTTTGGATCTTTGATGGAATTTACCTTCAATCCTCTGCCATCCCATTCTGCACTTGTCATCTTCTCAATTTATTGGAGAGGAGGGTGTGTAAGTGCCTTGGCCTTGTCAGTTATTGGATAACTGGTCATTGTATGTATCACATCCCTAGTGATTTTGGTGTCTCATCTAGCCACATCTTTTGATCATGCACTTTGCTCAACACTATCCTAATCCACTCATTTTTAAACTCCTTCAGGAACATTAGGGCATTTTTTAGACCTTTCACCTCAATGTGTTTATGTTCATCCTTGATGGTTCCATCTATGCAAAGCTTCTTGTAATCTTTCTTAACCTCCAAATCTCCAATTTCTGCAACTTTGCAGTGGATATACACTTGGACATCCTCGATCAGCAAAACCCTAGGTGAAATGCTTGAAAATGCATCAGCATCATTGAGTTGTGAAGCAACCTATGGGAAGAACTTGTATTTAGGTTCTTCACAAGTGGTGTTCTTGATTAGGTTAACCTTTTTATCCTTGGCATTCTTTATCTTGGTTACACAGGATGTGGTTGCCATGATTTTACAAATTTAGGGCTTTTCTCGTAAAACAAACTGTGAGCTCAGTGATTCTAGTTACTCACTTGTTTGTTGTAGTTGTTTAAGATTGAAATTTGTCGTAGTAGCTATGAATGTGCTCGTGAATCTCTCTAAAATATTTTTGTCTTTGGTCGCTCTGCTCTTTCCTCTCAAATGTTGGTGAATGAAATGAGGTCTTCATCGTCCTTTTATAGACAGTGCCTTAAGTGGTGCATTTAATGCTTCATCCACTTCTTGGTGTTTGAAGATGGAGTCACTCAGGTATCATACAAACTTTTGGCTCAGGGTAAGTGACAAATTACTTGACTTTTCACACATTTATCAACGGTTCTTGGTAAGTGGCAAAGGTTGATTGTCTTTTTACATGATTACTGACGGTGCTCGGTTTACATTAGCAACTTAGATTTTGTATGTACACCAATGATTCTTGGTAAGCATTGACCGACAAAATTGTATTTATAAAATAATAACAAGTAATACCATAGTGCATCTTTATTCATATTGATTGGGAATTTTATTAATATATAATGAAACTGATGTAAAGTATTACTTGATATAGTGTAGTTCCATACTTACGTGTTCATCATAGGGGGAGGTGGTGATGTCACCAGATCCATTGGATAAGGTGTCACCAATTGTATTTCTTGGTCCAGCATCATCATTATTTGTATCTTTCCTTCACATTTTGTTTCTCATCTTCTTGATGTCTTCAATAGTGTTGCCATTGGCAAAAGTTCTTGTCTCTGCAGTCCTTGCTTAGATGACTGACCCTATGACATTGTAAGCATGCCATTCTGGGGTTAGTCCAACTTCTAGACCTTATTATCCATTTTCTCATGTAGTTTGCAGATATGCGTCCATATCAACCACATGGTGTACATTTTTTCCATGCGTTGTAATCCCAAACATATGAGTTACCGACTCTTTTCAGTTGATAAGCATTTTCTTTTTCTTTTGGCTTCTGCTTGCTTTTTCTTCTTCCTACATTCAAGAGATGTGTGCCTATGCATTTTACAAGAGGAACAATACTTTTCCAAGTAGGTTTCCTTCTTTGGTTGTTTCACCTCAGAAGTACATTCATAAGCTTTATGTCCTTTCTTGTTACAGTTATAACAATTTCCTATGAATGAAGATGTGGATTTAGGAATACCTTTTATTTTGCTCCTGCAAACATTTGATCTGTGGCTTGGTTTTCCACAGTGATTGCATGACTTCTTCTTTGGTCTTGGATTTGTGTAGACATATTTTTTATCAGCTTGGTATGGTGATTCTCCATGCCTGATATACCCTAATATGGTATTGTTGTTGGCTCTTCTTTGTCCATCCAGAAAATCATCCATTATTTTTGTGTTTTCTTCAGCTCTCGTGATCATATCATTGTGATGTTGCTGAATCCTTACTTCATGCTTCAATCTTTCATTTTATTCTCCTAGCTCACCAATAGCTTCTAATTTTCCATTGAGTTCTATGTTCATTCAGTTTGCCTCCTAACAAATAAGAATAATCTGATTGGTGATCTCATGATGATTTTTAGTAAGTCTTTGTATTTCTGATTCTTTTTCTTATATATTTTCAGTGATCTTCCTCCTATCATCTATAACTAATGTTCTTTCTTGTTCAGCTTGCCTAGCATTGTTCATAACCTCAATCATCCTTACCATCTGTGTCTCTTGACCAATTTGTAGTGATTTCACTTGTCTAGCCAGATGTTGATTGATTTCATTTAGATTTGTAATGCTTCCTTCAAATGTGTCTGAGGTATTTCTAGATGTAGATCCTGTTGACTCAAATAAATCAAGTATCTCTTCTTCATGATAGTCTATTTCATTACAGAAAGATTTCATTACCTTTCTTTCATCCAATAGCTCTCTCATCTTGACTCTAGATTCTTTATATTGCTCATAGAAGATTTGTATCTCTAACTTCTAATTCTCAATATTCTTGTCTAGCTTATACCTTTCCATTGTATGATCTTTTCTCTCAAGTGATTTAAAATTTTCCAAATAAGAGGTCTAGCTCTGATACCAATTGTTGGAATAATGGAATGGTGTGTACTAAGAGGGGAGGGGTGAATCAGTACCCTTTAGAACTTTTAGTGAATTAACCTTAATCCTTTAGTAATCAATTCCTTGCATTACCAACCATATGTGTTATTCTTTCTTTATGCATTTAATAACAATTCATAAACTTAATTTGTATGTAAACATCCATAGAAACATTGATAAAATGTAATGACACATGACACAAGATTTGGTAACGCAAAAAACCCCTGTTAGAAGGTAGAAACTATGGTCGAGATGAAATCCTCAAAACTTCACTATCTGTAGAATGGAAGGAGCCAGCTAAGGCTTACAAGTTTGATGACTTATGGTGATCTTACCCTATTAGGAGTAACATGTTTAGACTGGTTAAGGTCTACTCTGTTAAGAGCTTTAGCAACACTATTTAGTGTGCACTCGATTAAGAGATTTACAAAATGATTTTTAAATCCACCTTCTCAAAGGTTTTCTTCTATTTGCTACACTTGTTAGAATGTAGTCAAAAATACTTATTGACCTGAGTCTATGCAATCTATAATTTCTAATTACAGATCCATTAAAGATTACAATATGATGTATCACCTATAATGACTAATTAATACCTTTGTTCTGCTCAGTAGCCTTGGATCTTGTCCTTTATAACTGATTCCATATTTTGTTGTCCTTCTGCATAAAACTCTATTTTTTATCTATAGATTTGTATGCATCTACAATCATTATCACATCATCATGTTCTAATTGATTACACATCTATTTATACAATGAATTTGACCTAAATAAGTTTTATGCTTTACAATGATAACTCTATGATCAAAGGTTTACAACTTGACCTTGATCTCCTAGTTTGCATGTTTTCAATTAGTTATGTTGGAATTGTACTGAGATGATGTATTGAGAGGGGAGGGGTGAATCAATACCTCTAAAAATTTTCTTGGTTAGACAATTAACCCTTAGTCATCAATTTGTAAAACAACTTATCTATTTGTTCATCTTTCTTTATGTATATGAAATCATATCATACATTCCATTTGATGTGTAACAGTAAAGGAAACATACATGAAATTTGATAACACATAACACAAGATATGGTATTTTAGAAAACTCTTGTTAAGGAAGTAAAAACTGCGGTGGGGATTGTTACCCACAAACTTCACTATATGCAGATAAGAAGAGTCGGTTAAGGCTTACAATTTGATCACTTCTGATGACCTACCCTATTAGGAGTATTACAGTGGAGACCTATTAAGATCTACTTCATTTGAAGCTTTAGCAACACTATTAAGTGTGCACTCTGTTAAGAGATTTACACAGGATGGTTAAGTCCACCTTTTACAAAAGGATTTTAGATGTGATGCACTTGTTAGAGCGCAACTACATAATTCTTTGATCTAAAGATAAATGCAATCTTTAATTGCTGATGAAACAGATCCTATGAAGCTCCAAAAATACTATTAATCATCCTTCCATGATTGAGTATTACCTTTATCTGCTCGTCGGTAGCCTCTATGTGTTCTTTGATAACTGATATATTATATTTGTGATCTTTGCATGAATTCTGCCTTTTTCTCCTTAGATTCTCTTCGTGGCTATCAATCATTAGGAATTCATGTACTCAAAATTGAGTATGAACATCTATTTATACTAATCTAGGCTCAATTCTTGATTCATGCATTTACACATTAACTCTAGATTCAAGATATACAACTTGATCTTGATTTGTAGTTAGATATGCTTTAGATCTGTTAGGATGCTTTAAAGCATTTACATGAAGCATGCATGACCATCTAATCTAATTTTAAAAAAAAAAAACTCAACAAATAGATTTACATTGCTTTAATCGACGTGTAAAACTCAGATCCACAATTTGCGGGTTCTTGATTTGTCTGTCGATTCTGATGGTCAGTTTACTTGATCGTCGGTGTTCCTTTCTCTAAACATGTCATCGGGTATGCTTGTCTATTCCTGTCAGGTTGATTCTGGAAACTATGTTTTTGGTAATGCTTGTGTTTGTTGGTGAAGCTTGTGTTCACCGGTGAAGCTTGTGTTCACCGGTGAAGCTTGTGTTCACCGGTGAAGCTTGTCGCATTTATACTTAGCATTTTTCTCAAAATTCTTTGTGCTATCGGGTATGCTTACATTTCACCGGTACTTCTTGTGTTCCGTCAGTGATGCCTGTTGTCTACCAGTAATTCTTTTTGACTGTGTTTTTCTTCTGAGTATACTAATGGAAAAATAATGTCATCAATCACCCCCTTTGACATTAGTATCAAAAACATGATATGTGTAACATACTTAGTATATTTAGTATGTACACCTGTGTATACTTCTTCCTTAGTCATTAGAATGACTCCCCCTATGTATATGCCGGTAAGTGTAAGTATAAGTATATATCCTTTTGTCTTTTCTTTTTCAACAGATATATGTGTTGTACAGACTATATACATGCCTTTCCTCCTTTTTTGATTCTAAGGACAAAGGTACTTACAACTTTTCAAAAAGGTGGGAATGTGAGGATTTGACTTCCTCCATCATTTTCTCCCATTTTTCTTTCATCATTTCTAGATCCATGTGCTCTAGTGAAATTCTTACATGAATATCATAGATGCTGTCTACAATAGACATCTCTGGGGTTGCTATAAGATTTTTGGCTTCTAAAATATGTTGTTGAAGTATTGTGAGATTTGGTAAGATATGAGCTTGGAGTTCTGTGATCTCACCTCTGAATTGGGTCTCAGCATCCCATATTTCCTATCTCAGCCTATTTGCCTCAATGACTGTGTCATGATGTGCCTTTATGCTATATGCATGTGAGGTTAGGCTTTGTGCACTTTTAGTGACATTTGCATCAATTTTTGCAAGCTTGTCACTATTCTCCTTTGCAAATTTGTCAAGTGTGCACATTTTTTGAACTAAGGTTATTGCCTTAGCAATCATTGGCTCAAGTTCATCACTAAGTTTAGAGAGCTTGACCTTGTTCAATGCCACTTCTTGGGTTATCTTATCAATTATCTTGTATTGATATTTCTTCTCTGCTTGTTCTTCCATTGCTTGGTCAGCTTCCATCCCTTGTTCTATGATAGCGTCGGTAAGAACAGTAGTTTTTTCCTTAACTAAAGCATTTTCATCAATTTTCACTTCAGGAACCAGTTGTTGGAGTATTTATTTGGATTTCTCAAGTGCCATGTTTTCTCTATTTTCTTTAATCATCTTCTTTTGTATGGATTTTCATTGACAAAGTACTCCAAACACTTGAAGTTTGTCACTGTCCAAAGTGGTGATGTCCCAATTTGGTACTTCAATGACTTCATCAAGTGTGACCGCCAATATGTCTTTCTTTACTATTTTCTTCTTCTTCTTTGGCTGGTTGGTGGTGGTAGATTGATGTAATACCATCTGCAAAGCCTGTGATTGTGTAGACTTTGTTGGTGAGTGTAAAGATGTTGAGGCATCCTTTTGTATTTGTTCTATGATCACCAGCCGGTTTTGTGAAGATGTCTCTTCATCATCCTTGGGTGTGTCAACAGATGAATCTTCTTTTTGTTTCATGTCCTCATTTTTCTTTATTTCCTCACTCTTCCCTTTCTCTTCAATCTTCTTGGATGTGTCCTCTGTCATTTTCTGTGCCTCTTGCTCTTTCTTTTCATTAGTGGCATCCTTCATTTTTGTATCGGTACCCCTTGGAGTGTTTGATTCCACTTCTTTATTTTCATCTATACCCATATCTTTGGGTATATCATCATCTTTCTTAGATGATTTGTCTTGGCTGGATTGTATATTGATAGTATCTATCAATATATTCATATTAGTTGGCGTATTGACAGTTGTTGTGTCAATAGCCTTGTCCTGTTCATCAGTCTTACCCTTTGCAGTAGCATTGATGTCTTCATCTTTTTGGATTTCTGCTGCAAGGTCTTTACCTGTAATGGTGTCAACAGTGTTGTCTAACCATGATTCATCGTTAATATCCACATCTAAGTTACCCCTAATTGTTAGATCTTCTTGGGTAACTTCTTCATCCTCCAAGGTAATGTGGATGGGACTATTCAATGCTTGATCATGTTGGTCATCTTTTGACCAATCTTCATCTATAACATTTGTTTGTTTGTGACCTGTGATCTGCACTTCTTCATTTTCCAACTCAATTGTTGAGTGACTTGCTGTGTTGATTGGTTCCTTTGTAGGAATTTTTGTCTCTGCAGGTTTTAGTATACCACTCCACATTTTGTGAGTGTCTTCCTCCAACTCTGTAAGTTTTTCTTGAAGAAATGTGTAGGCTCTCATCTTTGGTGAGAATTTCTTTGTGTATTTCTCCATTACTTCATTGATTTCTTCTTTTGAGGAGTCAGGCATAAGAGAAACCAATACTCTTTCTCTAATTATTTTCTCTTCATGAAGTGCATAAGTGAATCTAGAAGAAATCTTATTCAAGAGTTCTTGTGGAACTTCTTGTTTTTCAAAGTGTAGTGGGACATAATAATGTCTGCACATTTTTGAAATTAGTGCATCTTCTATCTTATTTTTTTCTTCTACATCCCATCTTAACCATTTTTTGATCTTTGGGTGTCCAACAGATGCAGTTTCAGAAATGTACTTACATATGTCATCAATGTTTTCAAATGGTGATGTAAGATTTGCCTTTTCCTTTGCTAGTCTGACAACATCGGGTTCATCCATTGTTGTATCTTCTAGTTCTTCATCTATTTGAACATACTTTCTCCTCTTGGTAGGTGCCCTAGGTGGTGGTTTAACCTTTGTAGGTGCAGGTTTCCTTTTGTACACCTTGCCCTTTACCATTGGCGATGGACTAGTATCTTTAGCTGTTTGGCTTCTTGTTCTAGACTTTTTGGTTGGAGGAGGAGGTGGTGAATCAAATTAATCTTCTTCTGATTCTTGTATCTCTTCTGTTTCACCGATGGGAAGCTATTCCTCAGTGTCTTCCTCCTTACTTTGTTCTTCCTCCTTACCCTTTTCTTCATCTTCTCCATCAAAAGATATGTTCAAGTGCTTCTTTATGTTTTTCACCATTCTCTTAGACTGCTTTACAGTCTTTTTGACAACAAGTGTTGACTTGATTTTCTTTTTGGCTTCCTCATAAGTACCAAACCTCATTTGTTTGTTGTCAATGGGTTCATTCAATAATACTTTTATCGCTTTTGCTGCTAACCCAGTCTTGATCTCATAGTCAAGTTTTTCTAACAAAGATTTTCTTGGGACTACTGCTTGAATGTAGGTGAATTCAGTATCCACCATAAAGCAAATGTCATCTTTGTATTCCTCAATAAGACTTTCAAGAATTCTATTCCTTGCTTGTAGCATATCCTTAATTGCCTTAAATACTCATGCATGACATTGTCAAAATTTGTGCCTAGAGTTTCAATGTATTCATTAATCTGCATGCTAATGGGTCTGGTGGTGTCCCATGTTACTTTTCCAATTGAAGGAAAGTACTCTTCGAAGTAGAAGAATATACATATTATAAGAGAACCAAACTTACATGTGTTTTTCCTTGAGGACCTTATGGTGCA
>MU227959.1:1056620-1073114 GCA_018584345.1 Thuja plicata | reverse complement strand
AATCTAGGCTCAATTCTTGATTCATGCATTTACACATTAACTCTAGATTCAAGATATACAACTTGATCTTGATCTGTAGTTAGATATGCTTTAGATCCATTAGGATGATTTAAAGCATTTACATAAATCATGCATGACCATCTAATCTAATTTAAAACAAAAATAAAACTCTATAAATAGATTTACATTTCTTTAATCAAAATGTAAATCTCAGATCCACAATTTGCGGGTTCTTGATCTATCTGTCGATTCTAATGGTCAGTTTTCTTGATCGTCGGTGTTCCTTTCTCTGAACATGTTGTCAAGTATGCTTGTCTATTCTTGTCGGGTTGATTCTCAAAACTGTGTTTCTAGTAATGCTTGTGTTTTCCAATGAAGCTTGTCACATTTATACTTAGCATTTTTCTCAAAATTATTTGTGTTGTCGGGTATGCTTGCATTTCACCGATATTGCTTGTGTTCCACCGGTGATGCCTGTTGTCTGCCAGTAATGCTTTCTAACTATGTTTTTCTTCTGAGTATACTAATGGCAAAATAATTTCATCAAGTTAGATTGATTAAAACAATTACAATTACTTTACTTGTCCCTCAAGAAATGGATTTAAATCTAAGCTTTAAGCTAAATATAAAACTTAACTATTTTATCTGACGTGCAAGTCAGATCCACATTTCTCAAAATAAAGTTGTCTCTCCATAGATTGGTGCTTGGGTTTTCTCTTTAGTCTACCTCTCGGTTTTCTCTATAGACTTTCCTCTTAGGTTCCTTTGTTGCCTATTCTGTCAGTTTACATTGTAACCTGTGTTGTCGGATTCCCTTGTGAAGTTGTCTGTCGGGTTCCTTTGTCTAACTGTTGTGTCAAGTTGCACTATAAATCTATCTTTTGGTGATCATGTACTGATGGTTCAAAAATTATTTCCCTTGTATACTAATGGAAAAATATGTCATCATAGTTACCGTAATAAAAAACATATCTTTCCTTCTTTCTACATTTCACAAAGGAATACCATAAATCCACGTTCTAGCTAGATCTTGCATTTGTATCCCTTCATCCTCTTGGGGTTGTAAAAATCAGATTTGGCTCTAAGGATTGTATTTTGGGTCTTCCAATGTATGTATAATTTGGTGGTCTACCATTGATCACCATTTTATATTATACATTTTGGTGAACCCGACACTTTCATGCTTTCTACATTGTGATTGGGTAGTTAGATCTTCTGTGTGTGATCCAGTAACATTTTCATTCTGATTTTGGGAGTTAAATTTCTTGTCTATCTAGATCTACTTTGTATGCATTGTTTTAGTCATTACATATTTGTTACATTGTACATGCATCTAGATCTATAAATTCTATCTTTCCTTTGGTGTCTACATTACCTTTACATCAATTGCATTATTTAGTATATTTGCATTGTGAAAGAAAACAAAAATATTTCAATTCATTCTTAGATTGCATTACATTTTGTCTAAAACAATAGAAAAGACAAAAATATTTCATTCATAGTTATTGCATTTCATTTCAATGGAATTTTAATTTTCATTTTCTTCTTCAATTTCAAGTTTTCGTCACGATCTTGAGGATGAATTAGTTTTTCCTATCATTACTTCCCATAATGTTCACCCTCCAAAAATTGATCCCAACCCTAAGGACATTATGATTACCACCATTCCTTGTAAAGATCTCCATCTAACCAAAGAGGTCTTCAATAACAATGATGGCCTTTCTTCTACAATATCTCTTTCTTATAAGGATCATTTGATACAAGAGGATGATGACATCACTATTTCTCTTTATAATAAACCGCTTCCTATGAGTTTCATTGATATTCCTTTTATAGATCAGGCCTTGATGAGTTATGTTTGTCCTTCTGCTAAACATATCTTTGAAGTATACGATGACACCCATGAGGCTCTTTCTAAGGAATTTTTTCACCGTAATGAACTTAATCAAGTCAATACTATTCAATATACCACTCAGACCAAATCAGGGATTATTGAAAGTATTTTCATGCACTACTATATATTCATGACCTTCTTCTCACAACTCCAACCTTAGAGAAGAAGGCTACTAATAAAATTGACTCTCTCTCTCTCTCTCTCTCTCTCTCTCTCTCTCTCTCTCTCTCTCTCTCTCTCTCTCTCTCTCTNTTGTCTCTCTCTCTCTCTCTCTCTCTCTCTCTCTCTCTCTCTCTCTCTCTCTCTCTCTCTCTCTCTCTCATGATAGTTAGATTAGATCATGGAGTTGGCATCAACATTTTTGATGCTCTTGATCTTCCTATGTGATCACTTGTTCTCTTACAATAGCTTTCCACACATGATATTATTGGTTGAGACATTTATGATCAAGGTCTCTTTCACTAGTTGATCTGGATTTTTTTTGCTGTCTTTTGTATTTTCCTTTTTGATTTTTCTCTTTGCATTTTTTTTGGTCCCTTGTGCATGGGTGTAGAGTTAGGATCCCTAGTTTTGGGGATTATGTCCTTATATGTAGTGATGTCTTATCTATTTTCAATTTACCGCAATCATCTCTCTCTCTCTTTCTTCTATCTCTTCCTTTACCGTGATCATGATCTTGTCTCATGCTCTCACTAAAGTGGGGCATAAATTTATAGTCTTGAAAGGTAAGCACTTGATATTGTGCTCATTTTAGGACTCTTTTATCCCTCTTTAGTGTGCTCCTTTTGTTAGGACCTCACATTACACTTAATTAAATACATAATTTAAATCAAGATCATATCTTTTCCTTCAATCTTGCTCAAAAATCTAGCTTGTCTCTAATTTATATATAAAATTTCCCACTTATCCATCCATTCAGATGATTCATTTCCCTCTTGGGCCCCATTTCAAGTTTTGGATGCATTTATGATCAATTTTCTCGCTTACCTTTCCATTTTCCACTAAACCACTTAACACCCCTTGAATCCTGCAACTTTACGTCAAAATTTACACCTTCCAAGTATAGGTTGAACCACTTTTGACTTATACATTGGGGATTGATTTTTGGTGGGTTTCGGGCTTGATGCAAGGAATTTTCTTTTTGCCACCTAGTGCAGTCAACCTTTGTAAATTTGGGTCTCGAGATCACTATAAAAGGAGACTTCTTACCCTCATTTTCACTTCTAGGAAATCTATATCTCTCATTGGGAAATATATCTACATCCAATAAATTTATTGTGCATTCAAGGAGTTCAAGCAAGCAAGCATTCATTGGAGGAATTCATCATCCATCAAACATTCATGGATTTCGTTATATAGATCTAGCTTCTTTCTTCATAGGAGACAAAGGAGTTGGTCATGAAGGGAGGAGATCTACATTCATCCTTTCAAATATTCCTCTTCTTCTTATTCAATCCAATATTAATGTTAATTATAAGCTTCTACTACATGAGGTTTTGTCTTACATGATTTCCTTTTGGTTTTTGTGTTGAGTAAAGACTATTGCATTAACATACTTGATCGCATATTAAGTACAATTGCATCTACATAGTAATATAGTATGATATATTTATATTATTAGATTTAATATCTTCTACATGATAGCATTTCCTTTATTTCAATTAAAGGTTATTCTTAAATCAGGGCTTGACCAAGGCAAGCCCCTCCCCCCAACAATTTCTCCTTCTCTCTTGTGTGTAGGTACAAGTCTGAAGTGCAGATTTAGCTACAGATCTGGGAACCCATTTGTAAGAATTATCCATATCTATTTTTTGTTCCATATTTTGACAGTATCAGGTATAGGTCAAACCTTCAACATATACTCTGATATTCAGAGTGAAGAATCGAGTTACACAACCAGAAAGACAGTCAGAAGAGTTTCCCAGATCAACTTTTTGTTTTGGATTTTGAGAAGATTGGGTATAGGTCAAACCTTTGAGCTATAGCTGGGTATAGGTCAAACCACTTTTGACATGTTCTTGAGATAGAAAATAAATTTGGAAAATTTTTTGTTGTAGGTTGCAAAGAGCCAGGTTTAGGAATTAGGTCTTTATGGGACTCCGATAGTAATGAAATCAGTCTCCAAATTTATTCTCCTTCTCTCATTTCCATGTGCACACATTCCTTTTATATCTTGCATCCACTTTGATACATTAGATCATATCTTCTTTTTCATTTTTCTATTATATATTCTTTAGTCATAAGCATAAGATCTCTTACCTTCTTTCTACATCTCACAAAGAAATACCCTAAATCCACCTTCCAGCTAGAGCTTGCATTTCTATCCCTTCATCCTTTTGGGGTGTACAAATCAGATTTGGCTCTAAGGATTGGACTATGGGTCTTCCAATGTATGTATAATTTTTTGGTCTACCATTGATCACCATTATATATATATATAGTTGTAAATTGTATTGTTTGTCAACTAGGAAAGCTAGGTCTCCATATTTAGTTGGTGATGAAGTTTTAAAATTGGGCAAATTATTTGACAAAGGTGTAACTACTCAGAAACCTCATCCACTTGGAAATACCAATGGACTTGGGTTGTTTATGATTAATGCACTCATGTAGTAGTGGCCATTCCTCGGCTAAACTCCCTCACTACAAATTTTGAAGTCATAACAAAACTTTACAAATAATGAGTAGTGGACATTCCCAAGCTAAAACCCCTACCTAATCTCTCTCCCCCTCCCTCTTCTCTCTTTTTCCCCTCCCTCCCCTATCAACATATCTTCCCCCTAATTATCCTCTATCTCTACCTCATGTCTCTCACCCTCTCCCCCTTCTCTCACTTTGTCTCTCACATCTCTCTCCCCTTGATTACCCTATTTCTCACTCTCTCTCATCTCTCCTCCTCTCACCATCTCATCCCTTCCCCCTCTCACCATATCCATCACCTCTCTCTATCTCTCTACTGACATATTTCTTGCCTCACTCTCCATCCCTTCTCCACTAATTCTTAACACTTGAGAAACCTTAAGACAACCTAAGACTCATTAAACTATCCTAAGACCCCTTAGGACCACTTATAACACTTATGACCCTTTAAGAAATCTTATTACACCTTACAAAGACATGTTGGGATACCTTAGGGCACACTATAACACCTAGAGGCCCTTAATACATCCTAGGGCCCACTAGTGTATCCTAGAACCCTTTAGGACCTCTTAAGACACCTCAGACCCCTTAGAAACCCTTAAGACTATTACGAACCATTAATGTATCCTAGGATGCACTTATACATGTACGGGGATGCCTTTGGATCCCTTAAGACATCTAGGACCCCTTAATACATCCTAGGATCAAATAATGTATATTATGCCCCATTAGGACCACTTAAGACATCTTAGGACCTCTTAAGACACCTAGGACCCCTTAAGACTCCTAAAAACCACTATTGTATCCTAGGACCCCTTAGAACCCATTAATGTATCCCAATACCCATTAATGCACCCTAGGACCACTTAGCACCCATCAGTGTATCCTAAGTCTTATTAATAGATACAGGACCTCTTACGACACTCAAGATCCCTTAAGACATCCTGGGAACCATTAATGTATCCTAGGACCCATTAGGACTAGTTAAGATGCCTAGTACCCCTTAAGACATCCTAGGAAAAATTAATGTAATTAGTATGCTAGGACAACATATGACACCTAAGACCCCTTAAGCCATCCTAGGTAACATTAATGTATCTTAGGACCCATTAAGACCACTTAGACATCTAATACCCCTTAAGACATCCTAAGACCCCTTAATGTATCCTAGGAGTCCTTTTGACCCATCAATGTATCCTACAACTCACTCACACCCATTAATGTATAATAGGATCCCCTAGGACACATTAATATATCCCATGCCTATTAATTTACATATGAAAACCCCTTAGTACCCCTTAAGACATCCTAGGACCATCTCTCTCTCTCTCTCTCTCTCTCTCTCTCTCTCTCTCTCTCTCTCCTCTCCCTCCTCTATACCCNCCCCTTAAGACATCCTAGGACCCTCTCTCTCTCTCTCTCTCTCTCTCTCTCTCTCTCTCTCTCTCTCTCATCTCCCTCCTCTATACCCTCCCTCCCTTCTCTCTACTCACTTCCCTTTTTTTCTTGGAAATGTTTTAGGGACAAATAACTTTCATGAGTTTTATAAGACTAAAACTCATACAAGTTTTTAACACTATTAATGTTGGGTATTTAACACCAATATGAACATTTGGAAATTAGGGACATCTACGTGAACGGGTTTTGTATAAACATAACATGTTTGTGTTACTTTGAGCTAAATTATATTGTCAACGACCAAATAAGAACTTTTGAAACTTGTTGAATTCCACACTGCAACTGCTCACATTTTTCTAGACATTTTTAGACAGTGTAAGGGATGATTTTATTTTCTATGAGTTCAAATGATTGAATTGTCTTACTATTTTGTTTTCTCAATGTTGTTTTTATTGTTTAATATTTTTTATGATAAAAAATGGTGACAATTTCTAATTATTTTGGTGATTTGATTGTATAAGTTTTTGTAACATATATTTGCAAAATCATACTATTGAGGACAATCAACATTGACGATGGGAAAGAACAATATAGGAACAACTAAACAATGAGAGACAGCAAAGGAAAGACAAAGGGAGCATATAAGGAGATTACATGAATAAAGAACAATGGAAGGAGAAGGTATGTCATCTACACCATCTTAATTTGGCGTTGTATAATGGGAAATGGTGAGCAATACTAGAATGTAGATCATTCACCAAATTGTTGCATTATACATTGGAATACCAAACCCTTACCTACAAGATGGATCCGGTAAGTACAACCAAAGGAAGGGTGCAAACTTAGGATATATGCTTTGTAGGGTTGGATTTGGTTGATTCCAAATAGATATTGAAAAATATATGTAATTTAGATGATAAATTTGATCTATGAATGGAAATAGAGACTACAACAAATGGACTTGGAAAAGTAAATGGAAAATTGTACTTAGAATCTGAGTTTCCCGAATGTTAGAGTCTCAAAACTAAATGAAACTTTAGATATGATATTCTGAGACCTGTAACTAGATATCCTAAGAGTTTCACTAATTTTGAGGGGGTACAAGGTCAAACTAGATGAGATAGTCAACATACTCCTGCACTTTTCTAGTCAAACTTGCAGGGCACTATTGTTGTAGCCTCCAGACACTGTCTTTGAAACTATAGCTGAATCTAAGCTTTTGGGACCTACGGATCTAAGAAAATGTGTGTGTGTGGCTATATAGGGTCTCTCCATAGTCAACCTCTTTTTTTAGTGATTCGCACATCTACTAATAGTCATTAAGCTATGTGAAATGTGATGTGCTTGTGAATATAGAGTATTTCTAAATTTCCAATGAGATGAAATGCAAAAATTCCTAGACCTAACTCTATGTGTGATAGAGTGAAATTCTAGCATGTAAGTGCAAACAATGTTTGATTGAATGCATGAAATAAATCATAGATCTAGAGTGTAAACATAAAAATATGAAGAATCAATGCATAGATCTGAAAATGAAAAGGAAATCATACCAAGCCCTAAAAGGGAAAAGTACTCCTAACCATACTCATGATCCATTTGAAACTTCATGTTGATTTAGAAATTGATGTATTGGATGTCTTAGATGCTTGATTGAGATTGTAGATGCTTGATGTTGATGCTTGAAATTGATTAAGTCTTCAATAGAAAACCCTCACTTCAATGGATGTTATCAAACTAGGGCTTCCACCTTGAAATTTCTTATTGTAATCCAATTGGGGCTTTCACCTTGCACTTGATTTTGTTATGCCAAAATGAAGCAATAATATTTATTTTATAGTAATTTTTGGGAGCTGGAATTAAGCGGGATGACTAAAAATATGGAAACCATGTAAATGCATCAGGATGGACCCTGACCTTAATCTTATCCCAAATTCCTAGGACAACTCTAAATTGGTCAACCTCATCCCAAGAAAATCTCAGCTTGGTCAACCTCATCCACCAAGAACTGGCTTAAATTTGGTAGGTGGGTCACAGTTAATCTACAGGTGCAAGATCTAAATTTGTTGTTGATTCTAATGTCGAGAATGAATCCTGAGGCCAAAAAAAGGAGATATAGGGCCTAGGAGATTAAATGAATTTTTTTATTGGAGTAAAATAGAGGACGATGCCTAGAAATTAGATCCTAACTCAAATTTTCACAAGTTGGAGATATTAGAGAGCCCATATTTGAATTAGGTATGCATTAAGCACAATTATGAAGTCCTAGAATGCAAATGTATAATATAAATATAGTAAGGTAGGTGTTAAAGAATCATTAAATTGTAGAGCTCACAAGTGCTTACAATTTAGGATGGTACACCTCTTGCAATTAAAGAAGAAATTGCAATCAAATATGACACAAGGGAGGAAGGAGACGGGGCCTAGGGCACACCCAAAACCATCCAGCTTGCAGAAACAATGCAGAATAAACACAAAAACATAGTGAGAGAGAGAAACACAGAGATCTTTTATTATAAAATAATCAAACTCAATACATGCTAGGCTATAAGGCCTTCCTAGTTATGGTCATATACATCACAATGTATTACAATTTGATCTTCTTGCAACAGAGATCTCAGATCTTCAATATCTTAACATTTGCATTCTTGCTCTAAGACTTTCTGCAAAACTAAGAACATGAAAAATAATATATACAAGAGACCAACAGGAAGTCAGTGCTCAAAACCCAAAGGAGAGACCCATATTTAGGTCCACATGGATCCCAAGATAGATCCCAATTAAATCTAGCCACAAAAATTAAATGAATAATTTGGCCACATCTCCAACTCCAAAAATAAACCAACTTTTCCAGGGTATGACCGAGCAACAAAGCACTTGGCCAAAGAAGAGTCGAGCAATAGAAACAGGCATGACTGAGTAACTTGGAAAGCATGTTGAGAAATAGAAGTTGATAAATAGAGAACAAACTAAGAAATGTACTAAACATATTTTTGGTTGAGCAGGATTGCCAAGGAACCAAGATGCTCTTGCATCAGACACCTGGGGTTGAAAAGAAATGATTCCCCAAATCATGCATCAGGTCCAACCTGAAATGAATCCAACTTAGATTGAGAAATCCAAGATAAGTCCTCAATCAGTCTATTTTTCCACTTTACCAGAAATTCCATGTATTCTTTTGCTCTTGTACTTCTGCCAACTCTTTGTTTCAAGATCTTCTCAACTTCCTCTATCTGCTTCTTAGGATAATCACTTGGTACTATTACTTCTTCATCAGGTTCATGATATTCATACAAGTTTGAAATATTGAATATAGGTGATATACCCATGTCATCAGGTAATTCAACTTCATAAGCATTTCCACTATCAAATCTTCTCAATATTTTACAAGGACCAAATTTCTTCATCTTCAATTTCCCATATGTTCCAATAGGAAATATTCCTTTCTTTAGATGAACCATAACAACATCATCATCTTTGAATGTCTTGTTTCTTCTTGATCTATCTGCATCATCTTTGTATTTTTTATTACTTTTCTCCAGCTTTTGTTTTACATCCTCATGCAATGTCTTCATAAATTCTACAAATTCCTCTGCTTCAGCACTTCTTTTCTCTTCACCAACAATGTCTCTCAAATATGACATAACTCTAGGTTGTGTGCCATGAACAATCTCAAAATGTGTCTTTCTAGTACTTCTATTTACTAAATTGTTGTATGCAAACTATGCTTGTGCCAACATCAAATCCTAATTTCTTGGTGTGTCTCCCACTAAACATCTCAACAAGTTACCCAAACTTCTGTTTACAGCCTATGTTTGTCCATTAGTCTGTGGATGAAATGTAGAACTAAATTTCAACTCAGTATTCAGCTTCTTCCAAAGTGTTCTCCAAAAATAACTTACAAACTTACTATCTCTGTCAAAGATGATACTCTTTGGTAATCCATGCAATCTGACAATCTCCTTGAAGAAAATATCTGCTATATGTACTGTATCTGATGTTTTCCTACATGTTATGAAATGTGTCATCTTGGAAAATCTATCCACAACAACAAATATAGAGTCATTAAATCTTGTTGTCCTAGGTAAGCCAAGAACAAAATCCATGCTGATATCACTCCAAGGTTTCTCAAGAATAGTAATAGGTGTATACAAACCATTATTTTGACTTACTCCCTTTGCAACTTGACAAACTCCATAACTTCTTACAAATTTTTGAACATCTTTATTCAACTGAGGCCAAAATTACCTCTCCTTGAGCAGACTCAAAGTTTTATCAATGCCAAACTGTCCAGCCAATACACTACTATGTTTCTCCTTAATCAAATTAGTTCTCATTGAACCTCTTGGTATGCACAACTGAATTCCTTTGAACAACATATCTTCCTAAATGAAATAGTCTTCATAATTACTTGATTTATTTTTATTAGGTGCTCTACACACTCTCCGTTGCTTTGAAAAATCAGGATCATTTTAATACAAATTCTTCATGTCATCAAAGCCAACAACTTCAACTCTCATTTCAGTCAACAGGGATCTTCTTCTACTCAATGCATCAGCAACTCTATTATAAACTCCAATCTTATGCTTAATCACAAATGTAAAGCTGTACAAATATTCAACCCATTTCATATGTCTCTGATTAAACTTATTCTGACTACCCAAATATTGTAAAGCCTTATGATCAGTATACAATACAAATTCGGTTGGCATCAAGTAATGTCTCCATTTATTCATAGCTTGCAAAATAGCATAGAATTTTTGATCATAGATAGAATATTTTCTCTTTGCATCATTCAACTTATCACTAAAGAAAGCAACAGGTTTACCTTCTTGAGTCAACACAGCTCCAATTACACTTCCACTTGCATCACATTCAACTTGAAATACTTTATTGAAATCAGGTAATGCCAACACAGGTAATTCAGCAACTTTCAACTTTAAAGCTTTGAAACTCTTATGAGCTCCATGTGTCCATTTGAACTCTCTTTTGTCGCCTCTCATTGTTTCAGTCATAGCATTACAAATAGAACTGAAATTTCTGATAAAATTCCTGTAAATACTTGCCAATCCATGAAATGATCTTACCTCAGTGACATTTTTAGGTGTAGGCCAACTCAATATAGCTTCAACCTTCTCTGGATCCATCTTCAAACCATCATCTAAAATCACAAATCCCAAATACACAAGCTCTTTTTTCATGAATGAACATTTCTTTAGATTTATTAGGAATGTTTCTTCTTTTAATCTTTGCAACACTTGTCTTATATGCATCAGATGTTCTTCTCTAGTCTTACTGAATATCAGAATGTCATCCAAATATACAATCACACAATTATTCAAGAATTTCTTTAGAACTTCATTCATCAGCCTCATAAATGTACTGGGTGCATTAGTTAAACCAAAAGGTATAACCAACCACTCATACAAACTTTCCTTTGTCTTGAAAGTAGTCTTCCACTCATCACCTTCTCTGATTCTAATCTGATGATATCCAATTTTCAAATCAATCTTGGTAAAATATTTTGCTCCACTCAAAAAATCCATTATGTCATCCATTCTTGGTATAGGAAACCTATACTTCACTATGATCTTGTTTATTTCTCTAGAATTAGTGTACATTCTCCATTCTCCATTCTTCTTAGGTGCCAACACAACAGGTACTGCACATGGACTCAAACTTTATCAGATCAAACCTTTGTTCAAAAATTCATGAACTTGTCGATTAAGCTCTTCATTCTCAGTAGGTGTTAACCTATGTGATGCTTTGTTTGGTAAACTAGCTCTAAAAATCAGATCCATACAATGACTGATATCTCTGACTGGTGGAAAACAATCTGGTACATTATCTAAAATGATTTCTTTGTATGCAGTCTGTAACTTCTCAACTTCTACAGGTATGTCATCTTCTACATTCTTACTTGGTTTGTTAGGAATCAAAGCATAACAGATATCATTTCTTTTCATATCTTTAACAAACTATCTACCTTCCATCAGACAAACTTTTATAGATGTACACAACTCATCAGCAGATTCTTCAATCAAAGGCAACAAAATTTTCTTCTTTCCATCAACCCAAATAGAATATCTATTCAACCTTCCATCATGTATAGCATGTATATCATACTTCCAAGGTCTACCCAACAATATATGACAACAATCCATTGGCATAATATCACATAACACCTTATCATAGTACTTTCCAATTTTTAGATTCACAAAACATTGTTCACTCACCATTAATGTGTGCTCATCCTTGATCCATGAGATCTTGTAGGTTTTTGGATGTTTCATCCTCTCCAACTACAAATTTGCAACCATTTCCTCAGATGCCAAATTCTCTAAGCTTCCACTATCAACAATGACTTTCCAAACCTTGTCAGCAACTCTACATCTGGTCTTGAATAAACTTTTCCAGATCGGATCTTGCTTATCTTTCTCACTCCATAGTATCCTTCGGATCATGAGATTCTCAGGTTCATTCGATGACTCCTCTTGAACCAAAGCATTTCTTCTACTACTCCCACCTTTCTTGCTTGCATGTGTACACTCAAAGGATTTGTGTCCTTCTTCACCACAATTGTAGCAAGTTACTTGGAACTCTCTTCTTCTATATCCACCTCTGGAATAATTTCCTCTTCCTCGGTATGAATTTCCACCTTTCCATTCAGTCTTTCATTTGTCTTGACTAGTGTCTGTATTTGACTTGTCTGGTTCAGATCTACTATTTTCACCATGAGATCTGCCTCTTCCTCTAGGGAATCTACCACCTCTACCTCTTTGTCTTTGTTCATATCTTTTGTTCAACTTTTCTTCAGATTTTAGGGCAAATTGATATGCCTCTTCAATACCTTCCATTTTGACCAAACTAATTTCATCTTGTATGGAACTTCTCAAGTCATTCAAGTATCTTGAAACTCTTTTCACTTCATCTTCAACATGTCTAGATTTGATGTCTAATCTGTAGAATTCCTCAGTATAGTCTTTGACTGATTTGTCCTTCTACTTCAAACTTTGCATTCATTGGATTAGGTTAATCTGATAATCACAAGGTAGAAATTTGCCTTTTAATTTGTTAACCATCTTATCCCATACCTTGATCTTGTCTTTACCTTTCTTCTTTCTATCCAATTGTAGATGTTCCGACCATAAGGATGCATAACCTTTCAATTTTCTGCTTGTAACCTTCACCTTTTTATCTTCTGCAACACTCTCATATTCAAAATATTTTTCCATCTCAATGATCTAGTCAATCAATTCATCAGAATCTAACTTTCCACTATACTTAGGAGGATTAAACTAAGGTGTGGATTTCAAACTTGTCAAGGCTCTCAAGAATCTCTCTTCTTCCTGTTCCATCATAGGTGTGGGTGCAGCTTCACATTGAGCCTCTTCAAATTTATCATCGCTAACATCTTCAAGATGTCTTCCTCTATGTTGGGCTATCTCAACAGCTTCCAATCTTCCAGCCATCTATCTAAGCATATCAGCTAGACCTTGATCAACATTTCCTCTCCCACGAACCATCTTGAAACTCTCTGCAATTGTAGGTTAGATCGCAACCTGCCACCCTACAAAAAATATCTTTAGAATTTACAAAAAGGATCCACAGATCTCAACTCACTCTGATACCACCTGACACAAGGGAGGAAGGAGACGGGGCCTAGGGCACACCCAAAACCATCCAGCTTGCAGAAACAATGCAGAATAAACACAACAACATAGTGAGAGAGAGAAACAAAGATATCTTTTATTATAAATTGATCAAACTCAATACATGCTAGGCTATAAGGCCTTCCCGGTTATGGCCATATACATCATAATGTATTACAATTCAATATTCTTGCAACAGAGATCTCAGATCTTCAATATCTTAACATTTGCATTCTTTCTCTAAGACTTGCTGCCAAACTAAGAACATACAAAAGAATATATACAAGAGACCAACAAGGAACTCAGTGCTAAAACCCAAAGGAGAGACTCAGGTTTAGGTCCACATAGATCCCAAGATAGATCCCAAATAAATCCAGCAACAAAAATTAAATGAAGAAGTCAGTCACAGCTCCAACTCCAAAAATAAACCAAATCGGCAAGGGCATGACCGAGAAATAGAGCACTCAGCCAAAGAAGAGCTGAGAAATAGCAACAGGCATGACCAAGTAACTCGAAAAGCATGCTGAGCAAGAGAAGCCGAGCGACAGAGAAAAAACTAAGAAATGTAGTAAACATATTTTTGGTTGAGCAGGATTGCCAAGGACTCAAGATGCTCCTGCATCAAAAGATCAATCAAATGATGAACATATAACAACTTAATTAGATGTAATAAATGTACCTAATGCAAATGAATAATGTGCACCAATCTTAACACCTCCTAGAAATATTTGTAGAAAATCAAAGTTTCTAATTGACATTGATGAGAATATTTTGAAGCCAATCCCTGATAAAATTTCTGAAAGAACTTGTAGAAGAATTGTTAAAAGAGAATGGAATAACTATTTTGAAATCTTAAATCAAATTGGAAGATGCCAATTAATTATTGAAATGGTTAAAAATATGAAATTTAGAAAGACAATAAAAAAATCTTGGCTTGAGATTATCCAAAAATAATACTGAAAGAACTTTTGTGAGAAATCTATTTGATGCATATCAAGAAATTGGTTCAACATCACAACTAAAGATTATAATGTTAAATGATGTGTTATCACATCAACCATAATGGGAAATAAAATGAAAAAATATCGTTTAATAAGAAAAAAAAAAGTAAAGAGTTAAAAACAAGTAGAAAAAAATTTACTAAATGCCTTACGGAGGCAAGAGAAGATTCATGATTCTAATAGTTATTTTCTTTGGGTGTTCTCTGGTAGACTTTCATGCAAAGACAAGGTTGTTGGTGATGCACTAAGAAAATTAATTGAAATATTTTGGCATGACAACACAAGTTTTTCACCCAACCAAAGAGATTTTGTTATAAGTTGAATTACATCTACAAATCATAAGCCACATTGAAAACATTTTTTGGATATGACTCAAACACAATTTTATGAAAGATTCAATCAAAGGTTTCCTCAAATTTAAGAATTAGTCAAAGATTTTTTTAAATGACTAAACCTTTTTATGTTAAGATTAATCATGCACATGCCACATGTTATTATGTGATGCATATTAAATGTTTTATGAATTATGGTATTTATCATCATATATTTTTTTCTTTGCACACTAATGATATTTTGCAAGAATGTGGTGGTTTGCAACATTTGCAGAGATGTATATGTCTAGAGAGCACATGTGATATTGGTAAGACACTAGTTTATTTTGGAAAATACAAGTCAATCACATATGGTATTAAAGATGGAAAAGAATTCAAGATATGTGAGTTAGTGAAAAATGATATATCTGTAGCTAAATTCATAAAGATGTTTCAAGAGAAACTATTTTATGAGTACATAGTGCAAACACATAGAGTTTGGTGGCTAGATGAGCAATTCAAGTTATGTAAGTACACTTTTCCCCTTGGTATCATCATCTTTATCATTGATTTTTCTAATAATTATAAACTAAAACCTTAAAATTAATTGCAACCTTTGTATTGTTGGAGATTTGATTCTGAGTAGTTGATTGTTTGTATGTTTGTCATTGATGACAACATATAATACACAGTAGTAATTCTGTATGAACTTATCTAAATGATGACATGAAGACTTTCATGGATAGATACATGTTTTTGACATGTTTATTATGTTATGATCATACACGCAGACCCAGTTATGATGTTTCAGTAAAGTTATGCAATTTTGTTATTAGCAGTTATAGTTTTGGAAGCATAACTATTTAGGGCCAATATATATAATGTGTTACATTAGTTGCGCCTATCTTTAGGATATGTGTGTGTATATTTAGGTTTAGTTATGAGTTTGTGATACAAATCCAAAGGTTCCATATGTGTTTCAAGATGATTGCAAAGTTATGGTTAATTTGGTGAGGCGGACTCAGTGAAGCGTCGCGTCTGTTCAGCATTGCCTTGCGCAGACTTAATATTGTTTGCGTGCTTAGTTAAGCTGACTAAGATATTGATGAAGTTTTTCTAAGAGCCAAAATGACCTTGTAATTTGGAGAATATACTTATAGTAGTTCAATTGTGATACGCCAAGTGTGAATGATACGAAATGTGAAGAAAGATGTACAGAGCAGATTATCAGAGTTGGTTCATTCATCAATGATCTATGTGAAGAAGTGAAAGATTGTAATACACTGGAACTGATCAAGATAGAAAGTCTACTCTATAGTTCATCATCAGATATAGTGCATATCTATTATTCATAAGGTTGTAGCATTCACAATCAAGCAGTGAGCTTTTGGACAGTGAGTCCACCACCCCTAACAGGGTTACTTGTAAAGTCCACCACCCCTAACAGGGTTACTTGTAAAAGACTCCTAATAGGGTTTGACCCTTAACCAAGTCACTATACTTATTGCATTGTATTGTACAACTCCTAACAGGGTTGAAATATCTTCTAACAGGGATTACTACAAACAAGTATAGTTTATTGTGGGTACTAATTCCCACCGGGG
>MU227959.1:1040737-1053268 GCA_018584345.1 Thuja plicata | reverse complement strand
ATCCCCCCCCCCCCCCCCCCCCCCTCTCAGTTATCCTTTGGGACTATTCTAACATGTATTACCATTCTAAATAAGTTACAATTTATGTTCACATAGCATTCATGCATCCACATGATAGCACAGAGGAGGATAGAAAAGTTTTAAGTGAGTATCACTTCTATATTAGTGATGATCGTAGCTATTTTTAAAAGTTTGTGCAAGGATGCTTTAAATTTTTCTATGATAGTTTAAGGGAAATAAATATAAAATACAACCAACACATAATATGGAAGGATAATTGCACAATGCAAGGATGTTCTACTAGTTGACTAGGATGCATGTGACCAGTGGTGTACAACATTTTTGGAATTTCACTGAGGCTAAACATGGAAAGGGAGAGCATGATGGTGCAGGAGAATGTGTAAAAATAGCCCTTTCTAGAGAGGAATTGAATTACGAAGATGGTGTTGAGTTAATAGATGTAGAAACAATTGTGAAATGGTGTAACTCGACGATGGAACCAGGTAATTCAAGTATATTTATGGTTTATAGATATTTTTAGTGATACGTGAATCTAACCTTGAAAACTATCAATATTTTTGTACACTTATAGGATCAAGCAACATGTACCCATTTAGAAGTTCAAATGCAAGGTCACTAGTTATTTATACTAGACAGATTGTATGTTTTTTCTCTTCACGTATGATTTTTTTATGGGAAGAATGTGAATCACAAGAGTGAGTTGACCAATGGTCTTGTAGACCTTTGGTTCCCATTGAAACATATCAAGTTCCCAAAGCACTACAATTGAACCAGATGGAAGCATCAATATATTTTGACCATATATCTAGCCTAATCAAACCAAATAATTTTTCAAATTATTACATAGGTGAAATTCAATTTTAACTTATTTTATTATAATTTATTTATTTTTGGTATTAACTTATCATTGTATAAAATGCAACCCATTTGTAAGTAGTTACAAATAAGAACAATGAAGAAGGAATAGATCACTTTTTGTGTCATTGTATTGAGGCCAAAAGAAAATTGACAACCACAATCATTGACGGAGAGAATATTGAGTACCCAATAGGGTTTTTTGTTGTGACAGGGACATGGTTTAGAAGGTACCCTAACAAAAAACATTGGTTGTTCAAGGACTTTGACATACATAGATGTATATTTTTCATTATTCTAACCTTGTTGTTGTAACAAATATTCAATTGATTAAGTATCGTGGTAGACCTCTTAACAAGAATTTATGGAAAGTTTGTGAATCTGATCACGAGGAAATACTTGACACAATAAGGGTTATATTTGATCTATTAGGCTCACTTGATTAATTTTGGGCCATCTACAAGTTTTTAGTCTCTTAGAGAGTAACAACGAAGAATGATTCTACAGAAGGGTAGACTTATTTTGAGAATTTTGTATATATTTTTGGCAAAAATTTGTAAATTCTCTTTTTTGTATATATAAATGGCCATGAGCTGATCTACACATATTTAGAGGCAAATTTTTGAATATATAAATGGTAATGTTCTGTCATGTGCATATTTAGATGCCAACTTTGTATATATAAGTGGCCATGAGCTGATTTGTACATATTTAGAGGCCAAATTTTGTATATCTTAATTTTATACCATTAGATTATAAAAGCGTATATGAATTTTGTATGGTTACATTTGTACAATGAAACCTTCATATATTCTTGTAAGCTAGTTATGTTGTGGGTTCTCTTTTGGAGACTTCTTATGTTGTGCAAGTTATTTTATTATATAATGTTGGAAAGTAACCCCTTTTATTTCTAGAAACTCTATATATGAAAGGTGTTTAATAACCCCCATAAATTTGTCTACTTTATCTTTAGCTATAAGCAGCTTACTTTATGTAGTTTCATTTGGGCTAATGATTTTTACATCAACTCTCTTGACTATTTGAGTATATTCTCTCATGTTTCTCTCTATATTAATTTTTCAAAGAACAAGCTTCCCTTAATTTTTGGGGCTTCTTATTACGTAGGAAATAGCCCAAATAAGAATCAAATTCTCCATAATAAACTACCAAGAATGTGCATTTATTCAGCTTTACGTGAGGATGCATCTTTTTCATTTCCATCGTGATCTTTCTATTTAAATTAGTAACACTCGCATTCACATCTTTCTTGATGGTAATGAGTTCATGGACAACACCTATTTCCCAACATCTATAACTTGATGTGTAACATGATACCTTCTCTCTCAAAGATCTCTACAATGATCTCTTCTATCATTTTATAGTCATTTTGATCTAAAAACATATTCTAGGTCGGACTATACTAGATTTTCCACTATTTAGAAATGGGATATAAACTTTATTTTATTATCGAATATCCGAAATATCAACAAAGAATTAACATTTCTTTAATTTGACTATGCTATATTTTTTTAATATGATAATAAATTAATTACATCCTTGATAATAGCATAGATCTATTTGGCCCGCACTCCTAGATAGATCAATTTACTTCAAGGACATCCTCCCAATGAGTAAATATATAAATACTTATTTCCGCCTATTTTCCAACTTATGCATGGCTAAAATAATTAAATATTATTATTATGTTATGCTTATATTCTCCAACACATACTAAGAACAAATGAGGCCTAGAAACAAGTTCTTAAGATTCCACTATTCCCTAAAACCAACCCCATAAAAATCACATTCCGTCATGGATGATTGATTGGTCTCATCCATCAAATAAGGATTTGGTCCAACTACTAATCACATGGGATGAAAAAAAAGAAAGAAATCCAATAAATCCATGACCACAACACCTATCAATGAGTCTCCTAGCATTATGCCTATGGACTACATAAAAAATATCAATCATTATCATCTCCATGGGTTGATCCACATGAAAATTTAATTTTAAACATTTCATTTTGTCCCTAAATCTCAAAAGGTCCAAAATCCATAATCATTATAAGTTTTAAAGACATTCCACTAGTCCAAGCATAATATTAATGTGACATTTTGTAGACTTATATAGAATGCCTAATTGATATATGGAAAACTCAAAAAAAAAGTGTATCCATCTTGTTCAAGAAGAAATTAAGGCCATGTCAAGAGCTTTGTCTAAAACATGGCACAACATGCCTCAAAATAAATAAAGATCAAGACCACCAAGAAAATTCTCAAAGATGATCATGATATTCATGAGAATCATGGTAAAATTAAAGATGATCTAGTCCATATTAATACAACCTCCATTTCCCAAGGTGAGAAAATTTCTACCCTTGGACACATAGATAGTGAAACAAATGATATGGATTCATGACCATGAATGATGATTCTCAAGACAAACAAGATAGATGATATTGAACATCAGATTTAGGTTCTTCTTATACCCATCAACTCACAAGATGAAACTAGTTGTGTATTGGTTTTGGGCTTCCATCTATGGGAGCACTAAAACATTTCAAAGACATACAATTCCTTGGGACACCCTCAATAGGCTTGGTAACATCTCATAGACTTATTGACTTCTAGGACAAGTCATCTTCACATTTCCAATAACAACTGAAGATGTGAAAGCAAGGTTCCACCCACGATGAGCTTATTGGGTCTACACTCTTGAGATACAAAGAAACATGCAATACCAAATTTATGCCTAAACACTTGGACCAAGCCTAAAAACCATTATTAGCACATTTCACCAACATATACCATGAACTTGGCAATCAATTTTGAACCGGTTTGACAAAACTCTTCATTCATCACCCAAAACTATCATACACTGGCCTATTAGGTTTGTCACTACATAACTTGTTCCAAACATAAAAAAAAAAGTGGCCTATAATATATTGGAGTAGGTATGTATGACCCCTACACACATATATTTTACCAAAAGACATAAATCATGGATTTTTCTTTCTCATTGTTTACCCTAGGTAGGGTTTTTTGTTGTCCATGGAGAAATAGCAATATCTCTTACCAAAATTGATGATATCTAATGAAATCAAATGAAATGGGAATATAATTCACTTGTATAACATACTCAAACATGTACTCATCATTTCATGGATATAAAATCTATACAAAGAAAAAAGAGCATCCTACAACAGTTTTATGTGCATAGGGCACACAAGGAACATTAGTAGTAAGGTATGGCAGTGAGCGTTCTGGAGAGTGGATAGGAAAAATGGAATCGTACCTAGGGTAAACTCACAGAATCAGACGTGATCATGTTGTCAGTTTGTGCACATGATGAATAGAACAATATTTAGGCTAGCTTGTAACTTTACACTGAATGCACCTGATAGTTTTTGCATGAACGAAAAAATTGTTTCCCTACAAAAACTACTTTGAGTATTCAAAATACAAGATAGATTATTGTAGAGGTGCCTTAGATAACCCTATAAATTCAGATGGATTATTCTCAAGAGCCACAGCTTGTGAGAAATTTCTTGTCAAAGTTTCATGGTTTTCTGCACTTAGGGCACATAAGGTACATCATTGGTAGGGTATGGCATTGATCGTTCGGTGATTCGAGAGGAAAAATGGGACTATTCCTATAGTAAACCATCCCACTAAACACAATTTTGTTGTTGTTTTTGGCCCATGATGAATAGAATGATATTTAGGCTACCTTGAAACTTTGCACTAAATGCATCTGATGATTTTTGTATGAACAAAAAAAAATCCCTGTGAAAACCACTTTGAGTATTCAAACTACGAGATAGGTTATTGTAGACAGGGCTCATATAACCCTATATATTCATATGGATTGTTTGAAAGTGTCATAGTTTACGAGAAATGGTTCGTCAAAGTTTGATGGTTTTATGTACTTAGGACACACAAGGGACATTACCAATAGAGTATGGCGCTTAGCATTCACATGAGTCAAGAGGAAAAATGGGACCATGCCTAGGGTAAACCCACCCGATTAAACATGATCACTCTATCACTTCACACTCATGATGAACAAAAGAGATTTAGGCTACCTTGCAACTTTGCATTGAATGCATCTGATAGTTTTTACATAAACATAAGAATTATTACCCTATAAAAATCATTTTGATTCTTCAAAATATGAGACAGGTTAATATAGAGGGGCCTCACATGACCCTATAGTTTCAGATGCATTTTTCACAAGTGTTGTGGTTTATGATAAATAGCTCGTCAAATAATTATGATTTTATCCACTTAGGGCACACAACAGACATTGTTGGTAGGGTATGGCGTTGCGCATTTAGGTGAGTTGAGAATAAAAATGGGACCATTCCTAGGATAAACCTTGTTAGAATAACTGAGAGGGGGGGTGAATCATTGGCCTTAAAAATAATTCCAAAAGATCCAACCAAAAAATGTATATCTCAAATTTAATACCCTCTAGTTATCTTACAGTCCCCAATCATCAAGATGTATGCCATAAATAATTTTAACAAATATAAATTTCTCGGTAAGATATATTGTTTATCTTTTCTAGACTTCACCAAGTAGCAGCAAATAAACTTAGAGTTAACTGACCAATCCAGTTTCAATAATGTGTAAAGCAAAATATCAATGCAATGAAACATATACACATTTGACACAGATTTTTAAAGTGGAAACCCAGTATGGGAAAAACCACCTGGGACTGGTAACCCAAAATATTTTCACTCTTCTAAAGTGAGCTTGGTGAAGATCCAACCCTGTTAAAGGTTACAATACACACTGCTAAGTGTGATCTTGTTAGAGGATTTAAAACTAACAGTTTGTATTTTGAGCTATAACTCACTGTGTTGTCAACAAGAAAACCTTTTGATACTCTTGAGTATCTCAATACAATAAGGACTGTTAAATCTCACTCAGTTAAGAGATTTTTTGAATCAATGGTTAAACTAATACAGTAAATTATCCATTCAAAATACAACTTCAACTTGCAAATATTCAAATCTATTGTTAGTCCAATAATACCTATCTGATCAATATGCTCTTTAATTCCTTTGCTCTCTTTCTTTCTTCTACTCGGTGAATGCTCTATCCTTTGTTGCTCGATGTCTATAGAATTCCTTGGCTCTGTTCTTCAGCATGTATGATCAGATCTCTATGAATAATTCAATCTTCACCAGAATATATTTAGCATTCATCTCTTTTATAATTAATTCCTTGTCTCTTTATATATACATGATTAGTCGCTCAATCTCCTTGTTTTTGTCATAGATCTCTTCTTGATCCATAAAAATTGCCATGAATTGCTTTATCTTGTAAAGCTCTCCTTTCATTTTAATCTGCAAATCTCTCCTTGATAACTATGAATAAAATGTGCTTTAAATCTTCTTCTATTCTTTAGTTTAACTGATCATTGAAAATAAAGAAATCAATCAGTCAATCCCTAAATATAGCTCTATCAGCTAAGTAGTTTTTTCATTCTTTAACTTCAGTTTTGATCAGTCATCAACTCCATTTATGCTCGGTAACAACTTTAGTTATGCTTGGTAATTATTTCTTGCTCTGTAATATTTTCTCAGTTACTGTGGTGCTCAATATACACTATTCGTTGGTGTTCACTATCACTCGATGTATACAGACCTTTTAAGTTTTACCGACCAAATAAAATTTGTCTTTTCAGAACTTTAAGTTTATGACCAATATGTGTATGAACTATTTAAACCATATCAAATTGACATCAATGACAATACAATACATCAACTGATTTAATTTCTTGCATTCACTTTTTTAGCTCGATGATAATCAATTTATCATCTTCAAACATTTAATAAGTTATAGTTCACCAATCTCTCCCTTTGGCATTGATGGCAACACAATATGAAATATACAGTGTAAAATATGCCATAACATACCAAACTTATTGTTCTATAACCAATTAAAATATCTAAGTCTCGGTAAGCTTGTCTAGCTTAGATTTTATTTTGTTGTGTGCTCTCCCTTTCTTCATTCCCTTCAATGGATAGGTGTAGAAATTTTGTCCATTTCAATCTCTTCTCCCTTTTCTGGATAGATATGCAGTGTTAACTTTCTCCAATTCTCTCCCTTTAATGGATGGTTATTTCATTGAATATCTCTCTCCCTTTGACAGCAATACCAAAAATATACAGCTCTGTAGTAGCCAACAATCATTGTCTCCCTTTGAATCTTTCTCTCCCTTTAGTGGACTAATATGTCATTGTAGTTCATATCTCAGCTTACATCAACATGATTAATCTTCTGATAATGTGTTGGCTGATGTATTCTTCAATTCATCTTAGTGACTAGTAGACAAGGGGTGAACCCCTAGTCTATTCCTTAGGTACTCAAATGTATCTTTTGAAAATGGTTTTGTGAATATGTCTACTAGTTTTTCTTTGGATTGTACATATTCCAATATTACATGTTTCTCTTGTACTTATTCCCTCAAGTAATGATACTTAATAGCTATGTGCTTTGTCTTAGCATGCATCACAAGGTTCTTTGAAATGTTTATAGCACTAGTATTATCACAATAGATAATAACTGGGTCAATAATTTCCTCATTCATACCTTTCAATAATTGCTTGATCCATGCAATGTTAGACCAATTTGCAGTAGCAGCTACATATTCTTTGTCTACAGTTGATTGAGATATGCATCCTTGCTTTTTACTTATCCATGTGACAAGTCTCTCACCCATAAAGAATGTTCCTCCTGTAGTACTATTTCTATCATGTACATTTCCATCCCAATCAACATCAGTATAAACTTGTAGCTCAAATTTGCCTTCTTTATTGTACCACAAACCATAGCCTTCAGTGTTCTTCAAATATGAAAAGATTATTTTCACAACAGTCATGTGTGATTCCTTAGGATTAGCAGAGAATCTTGCAACTATACCAACTGCATGTGCTATATCAAGTCTAGAGTGTACAACATACATTAGTTTTCCAATCATAGATCTATATAAGGTCTAATTTACCTTGGTTGTCTTATCTTCCTTTGTCGATTTGCATCCAATTGGCATAGGTGTTCCAACTAGTTTTGAGTCCTCCATCTTGAATATCTTCATAACTTCTTTGATGTATTTGGATTGTGTGATGTAGATGCCTTCAACCTGTTGTAGAATCTGTAGACCAAGAAAAATTTTGATCTCTCCAAACATTGAAATTTCAAATTCTTTTCTCATTTCATCAGCAAATGATTTAAATAGCATATAATTACCTCCAAATATGATATCATCAACAAATATCTTAGCAATCAAAACTTTATCATCAGTGTCTCCTTTCAAATATAGGTTATTGTTGTCACGTGTTCTAACAAATCCAATACTAATGAGATAAGAGTGAAGTATTTCATACCATTCTCCCAGTGCTTGTTTTAATCCATACAAGGCTTTGTGTAGTTTACGAACCATGTTTCTCTTGCTAGGATCAACAAACCCTTTAGGTTGTTCAATATATGCCTCCTCTTCTAGTATTCCATTCAGAAATGTAGATTTAACATCCATTTGGTATACTTTGAATCCTTTAAAAGCAGCATAAGAAAGTAGAATTCGTACTCCTTCTAGTCTAGCAACGGGTGCAAAGGTTTCTCCATAATAATTACCTTCTTCGTGTGCATACCAGTCTTTCTTTGTTCCTTGTGACTTCTCCATTCTCATTCAGTTTTTTTCTGAAAATCCATTTGGTGTCACTGACATTTTTGTCACTCATTCTAGGTACTAATGTCGATGTTTTATTCTTCTTAATCTTTTCAATCTCCTCATTCATTGCAATAACCCATTCTTGATTCTCAAGTTCAGCATTAACAAATTTAGGCTCATAATCACAAATCAAACATCTATTATTAAGTGACTTACTTCTTGTTCTCATTCCTGCTCTTTTTTCACCAATGATCTAGTCCTGTGGATGGTTTCTTCTGGCATATTTAGCAAGTACAGGTTTAAATCTTTTTTCTTCATTTTGATCTTTATTTTTATCTTCATCACTTAGTTCAACATTGTGAGCATTTTCCTAGTTCTCGATGTGTGTAGCTTGTTGCTCGGTTGCATTGTTTTGTCACTCAGGGAAGGTGTCATGTTCTTCAATGTAGACAAATCTGTTGTAATCTTTAGGTTCCTTTCTACTTTCCTCATCATTTTTCTCAAAAAATTCATCCACTTTAACATTTGCACTTTCAATGATTTTGTTAGAAGATTTTTTCAGACATTTATAAGCTTTTCTTTTAGTAGAATATCCTAGAAATATTCCTTCATCACTTTTAGAGTCAAGTTTCCCATTTCTATCATCTTTCAATATATAACATTGACTTCCAAAAATTTTAAAGTAACTCACATTTGGTGTGTATCCATACCATAGCTCATAAGGTGTCCTATTTGTGTATTTCTTCAATTGAACTCGGTTTAGTGTATAGACAGAAGTACTTACAAATTCTCTCTAGAATGTTTGTGTGATGCCTTTTTCAATCATCGGTGTTCTGGCACAATCAACAATTGATCTATTCCTCCTTTTAGCAATCCCATTTTGTTGTGGTGTTCTCAGTGCATAAACCTATCTTGTAATCCCATGCTCATTACAAAAGTTAGTAAATTCATCAGAGATAAATTCTCCTCCTCTATCTGATCTTAAATGTTTCAGTTATTTTCCACTTTGTTTTTCAACTTTAGATTTATACCATTTGAACATCTTAAATGCTTTAGATTTCTCTTTTAAGAACATGGTAGTCATCATCCTAGAATAGTCATCAACAAATAGAATAAAGTATCAATCACCATAACAGTTCTTTGTTCTCATTGGTCCACATAAGTCAATATGGACTAACTCCATAATAGCATTAGATGTGTAGGTTTTTCTCTTGAAACTAGACTTTGTCATTTTTCCTATTTGACAATTCTCGCACATAACATGGTCGGGTTTTGAAATACTCGGTAAGCCTCTCACTTTTCTTTTCTTACTTATCTTTACCATCTTGTCAAAATTCACATGACATAACCTTTTATTCCACAACCAAACATCTTTATTTCTAGCCAATAAACAAGTGGTCTCAATATTATCAAGATAGAATAGATTACCTTTTTTTCACTAGTACCAATCAACTTTCCTTTTACATTATAGATCATTGCCTTTTTGTTCTCAAATGCAACTCGGTGTCCTGTGTTGTTCAGTTGTGAAATACTCAATAAATTATAGTTAATTCCTTTCACCCAATATGCATTTTCACATCTGATCAAATTATTCAACATGATAGTACCTATTCCTTCAACTGGGAAAGGTGAGTCATTACCCATCCTAATTGATCCACCATTATAATATTCAAAAGTTTCAAAAAAACAATTATCTCCAGTCATGTGATGAGTATATCCACTATCAATAATCCAAGCATCATTTTTGCTAACTTTAGATGTGAGTGTTGTTTCAACATACCTTTCTTCTTCGTTTGAATCATCCTTCATAGCAACAAATACTACCTCAATATCTTTATCAAAATCAGTGTCAAAATTTTCAACTTTGTTCTCAAAAAGGTAACAAGCCTTCTTGCCTTTGTCCTTGTAATCTCGGTTATCTCTTCTGTCAGAGTGTCGGTTGCTTTTGTAGTCTCGGTCATCACTTCTGTCATACTTCTTTTCATACGATTTTTCATTATTTCTTTCATCCTTCCTCTTGTTAGGGCATCTAGCAGCAAAATGTTCAATTTCTTTGCAATTAAAACAGACCATTGGTAATTTACCTTTATATCTTCCTTTACCTCTATGTAATCTCCTATCCATTAGTGATTCAAGTTCATCAAGTTCTTGTTCATCACTATCACTATCACTATCATTTATCATAGTGTGTTTGTTACTAGATTTGCTTATTTTCAGAGAAGACTTGAATGCAGACTCAATAGTAGGTAAGACATTGTTTTCATAGTTGTTCATCTCAAATGAAATAAGTCTACCAATAAAACTATCAAGAGTAACATTGTTACTAGCTACTGCTCTCATTTATTGAATTATAGATACTCTAATAGCATAAACAGGTAGTAAGGTTCTTAGAATTTTACTTACAACTATTCCTTCATCAAGTACTCCTCTGACTCTGCGGTTAGCATTAACAACTTCTTTGATTCTGTCACTGTACTGAGTGATGTTCTCTCATTCTTTCATTCTTAGGTCATCAAACTTTCCTCTTAGGCTTTCAGCTTTAGCTCTTAGCACATTTGCATCTCCTCCATGTACTAGTTGTACTTTGTCCCACATTTTCTTTGCAGAGGTGCATGATTTCACATCTTCAAATTCAGCATCTATTAGTGAAGAAGCAAGTTCTATCATCATATAATTATGTTTATGTTTCTCTCTCAATTGATCAACAGTCAGAGGTCTAGTAGGTGCAACATATTTAGTATCCAAGTGTTGTGTGACATCATTTCCAATACCTGATAGATAAAGTCTTATCCTTCTTTTTCATGATGAAAAGTTGTCTTTGTTCAACTTAGGCACATCCCTTTTACTCATCTTGTGATCTTTAGCTTAAGTCCCTTTAAACTTTTCTTTCAAGCACCAAATCTCTGATACCAATTGTTAGAATAATAGAGAGGGGGGGTGAATTAGTGGCCTTAAAAATAATTCCAAAAGATTCAACCAAAAAACTTATATCTAAAATATAATACCCTCTAGTTATCTTACAGTTCCCCATCATCAAGATGTATGCCATAAATAATTCTAAAAAATATAAACTCCTCAGTAAGATATTTTGTTTATCTTTTCTAGACTTTACCAAGTAGCAACAAATAAACTTAGAGTTAACCGACCAAACCAGTTTCAATAATGAGTAAAGAAAAATATCAATGCAATGAAACATATACACATTTGACACAGATTTTTAACATGGAAACCCAATATGGGAAAAACTACCTGGGACCGGTAACCCAAAATATTTTCACTCTTCTAAAGTGACCTCGATGAAGAGCCAACCCTATTAAAGGTTACAATACACATTGTTAAGTGCGACCTTGTTAGAGGATTTAAAATTAATAGTTTGTCTTTTGACCTAGCACTCGCTATGCTATCAACAAGAAAACCTTTTGATACTCTTGAGTATCTCAATACAATAAGGACTGTTAAAACCCACTCGATTAAGGGTGATCCCACAATAGTGGGTTACACTTATCAGGAGGAAGGATTTCACCCCGAAAAGTGTGGCCCATGAAAAAACACTTCATACTTTCGATCAGAATAGACAAATACTTTCGATCGAAAGTAAGTAACTTTTGATTGAAAGTACCAAAAATGGGTACTTTCGATCGGAAGTTACTTCTGATTGAAAGTACTTTTTACTTTCGATCGAAAGTAGTTAAGTACTTTCGATTGAAAGTACTTACCTACTTTCGATCGAAAGTAGGTTAGGTCTAATTTGGCATATATACAACCCGCCAAAACAATGAAAATCACTGTTTCAGCTGGGTTGAAACTCTGTGGGGCGTCTGAAATATCAAGCATTGACTCAACAGGTTTTTCACATTTTTATTTCATTTTTTAATAGTTTTTTAATAGTTTTTTAACATATATTATTTGTATATATAATGTTAATTGTTTTTTATATACATTGTTTGTATATATGCACATGTATATGTGTATAT